>JAUZND010013785.1:1936-53763 GCA_034780555.1 Coelogynopora nodosa | reverse complement strand
TGGCGGACCAGAGGGTTAAGTGTGGAAATCTCTAAGATTTACCAGGTAAACCTCATTTAAATTGGAAATCTTAGAGATTTCCACACTGAACCTTCTGGTCCGCCATAGGGTCAGGTCCTTTTTACCCAACATGCACATTTTGTACAAATGTATTGTTAGAAAAGAGCTTTTGCTTATAGTATGATTTTTATAAGTTGGTTGCTGTGTAAGAGTTATCGTTATATAATGTTATTTTTATAATGAATATGTATATATATATATATATATATATATAAATCGCAAGAGTTTTTATTTTAGTTGGATGACATATTTAATCCTGCCGGTTTGTTTTTTTTTCAAACAAATTATTAACAATTAAATATTTCCGTCTCTATTTTTATTAGTGCGTTATTTAATTGTGGAAATTTTAAACTAATGTTGTAAACTAAAATCAACTGCTTATATCGTTATATGATGTATGTATACTCCGGAATCATTTTTTTTGACTATCTTTTAGATCATTTTTATGTTAAACAATTCTAAGAATATATGTGAATTAGGTGTGGCGACAATTTATTTTATAATATGGGATCTATCAGTCATAAAAAAATATTATGGTCAATCATAGATGGTATGATACATATTAACCGATAATTATATATTTTTAATAAATTATCTGAAGTAGTGAGTTAAAAAAGCTAGAAAATTACAACTGGCGAGCGATAAAACTATTTTTTTACTGGATTACATTTTACAAACAATTTTATCAAGCTCTTAGCTTATTATTAATAAAAACAATTTTTATTCTTTCTATCGATATGTATAAAATATGTCAACATTATATTTGGGTTAATATGAGATTTGTTTCGAAAATTCCATCAGAGAAGGTTTTTTTGACAAAATGATTCAAACAATTACGGTTAATTTGAATGTCTTGTATTGTTTGTAACATAGATTTTGGTGAGTGTATTAGTAAGTTTTCGTTGTTTCGTTTTCTTGTTAAACACTCGTTAGAAACCTGATATTAACAACACTAATCTTCACATTTTAAATATTTACTTTTAAATCATAGCTGCTAGCTAAATAAATTGATAACTGTTTGGTCAGCAGTTATTTTCTATTGGCTAGTGATAAATATTATTTTATTAAATCGACATAGCCTATTAAAATTCAGAAAAAATCACAAATTGCCACGTTTTTTCGAAATATATAAGGCATGAATATTCAAAAAGCGATTTGTTTGAGCTCATATTTATTTCTAAAATAATATAAATGGAAAATAAATCACCGGAAAATTTAGGCGACATAAATAATCAGAAAAGTTATTTTTCATTGGAATTTCTAATATTGCGAATAGCATTACTGTCGGTGGGTTTTATTGGTAATTTTACATTGCTTTGTTTCCTAGTGAACCATTCAATTGGATCTTCAAAGGCAACCATAATCGTCCGCTTTCAAACTGTTTTGGATGGGTTCATATGTTTATTTTCAATTGCATTAAATCTGCAGACAGAGAACGGTTTAACAGGTATACACTTTATTAATTACATAATTTGTTATGTCTGGCATTCACAAGCCATTTACTGGACTTTTGTTGCTAGCAGTATTTATGCAATTGTGCTAACAGCAATTGATCGTTTTATTGCACTCACTTATCCTTTTGTTTATCGTCAAAAGAAAAATATATATAGTTATGTCAGTATTTCCTTTTCTTTGATTGCGGGAATATGCAGTAATATGAATATGATACTTAATTCAAATGCCTATTATGAAGGTGATAACACCACATCTCCAATTTGTTTTTTTTCTCCAAGTAATATTGACTTTTATTTAATAGATAATATACTATACAGTACTCTGAATTTCGGTTTGACTATAATGATAGTTATTGTTCTTTATAGTATTATTATTCGATCACTAAGACGATCAAATGGAATGAATGAAACACAAGAGATTCGATCTGCTGCTTCAATTAAATTGACGATTGCAACAGGCATTATTGCAACCGCGTTTATTATTTTATGTTCTACACAATCGGTCTTAATTTATGGAATATTTATTGATTCCCAAAATCAATATTTATCTGAGTTCCTACAAAAAATTGGAAACTTTTTAATTGCACTAAATTCGTGCATCAATCCCTTTATTTATTTGATAATAATTAGATCGTTTCAAAAATTTGTTAAACGAATGTGCTGTTGTATGAAGAATCAAAATTTACCTACATCATCACTACGAACTGGAAGTCAATGATTTGTACATGTTATTATTGTTTATATAATCATCGATTATATATTTATAGTCAATATATTCACAAACCAATTTGACTATCACATTTCTGAATGGAAAGCACATATTAACATAATTATATTTAATTAAAAAGTTTATTTTATGATATAATAAAACCAAAGCTTGAATTGTATGAGTAACGTATAGACGTTGTGTAGTCTTTTCGTTTGAAATATCATTGAAAAAATATATAGTACCATGTGTAATAGATTGTCAAATTTTCAGTTTTATTGATAATTATTGTGTTATTGAAAGTAGAATTTATATTCATTTATACATTGTGTTATTGTTCTTATATTTTTACAGTATTGGATATGAATTAACGATTAAATTACACATAAGTATTTTCATGATTTTTGCACAAGGACATAAGTTGATTTTTATTTAAACTATTGCAGTTTATTAATAGCATATTTAATTAACTGTTTGAACACTTTTTTTATTATCGAAAATATATTTTGCATTTTTCGATGTCTCAGACTATATTATTTTGATGTTATTCCCCGGGTCATTTGTTGAGAGCTATATGACTCTCTCCATAAACTTATATATTTATTGTGATCACGAAGAATAGTGGGATCCAAGTTTATTCTTGTAGGTATTGTTTTACAGTATTTAAAGCATCACTCTCCACTATGAAATGTTTGTCATTATCTATAAATGTACAAACAAAATAATGTTCATAGTAATTCCACTTTATTCCGATACTCTTATATTTATACCGTTTATACCGTGTACTAAATATTTGTTAAAAGTATATTATTTATATACATTTAATTCTTCAATTTGTTCTTTTATTCCAAAAGACACGAATTATTATATAAATTGACACCATACTATAGATTTGGTTTAACTATATTTATAATCATTATTGCTTAAATTCTTAGTATTCTTTCTCACTTAGATAAATAAATGAAATTAACGAAACATAATTTATACGATCTGCAACTTCAACTAAATAAATTATTGCAATCATGCTTAATTTCCTTAGCGTGTATTGTATTACTTTTAACATAACTGTTTTTAGTTTAATAAATATCTATCAACATTAAGGTGTTTATAAATTTAATTCTCTTTTGAACATTTAACCTTTTCTAATTGCAATAAAGTCTCGATTTAATCTTGTTTTTTTATAATAAGATCAATTAAAACATTTGTAGAATTTTTTAAGTTTCTGTTTCAACAAAAAACGTATATTTCACTTTGACCATCAAAGTAAACATAGTTAAAATAACCCCGTGATTATCAAGTATGGTTTTGATAATAATTAATATAACCCATTTTACATTCTAAATATGTAACATTCGTAATTCGCAGTTTTATGGACTAATTTGACCATGAATTTTATAAATAGTATATATGCATTTACCTTACTACCTTATTTTTAGACACCGTGTACTTTAAATACTCTACATATATGTTCTATACAATGTACTTTATATACTCCATGTGTTCCATACGTACTTTATATACTCTATATGTTCCATTCGTACTTTATATAATCTATATGTTCTATACATACTTTATGTACTCTATAATGTTTCGAATATAAAACTATTGTTTATACATTATTACATATTTAATTTATAAATATTACAATCCGATTGCATTAAGTTATACATTTATGCAGTATTTTTAACACTTTTCAGAACATACATGAATATTGTAATCATTCTGATCTATTCTGTACACTTATATTTATTTAACGAATATTTCATTGATTTGAATAACACATCTATCGTGAATGTTTTTTATTTAATAAATTTAACTCCCTTGTAGTGTTCTATATTGGTTCTATATTATATGGTCTATAATGTATCCATATATATTATTATCCTCATCTTCATAATTTAAAAAAGATTTTCTTTATTTATTATGTATTTATCGAATAAGAAAATGATTGTTTGTCATTCAATACATATTACATGTTTAATAAATATTGTCTCTGTATATTTACTTCATGTCCCCTCCAATTGGTAACTATACTTTGTAATTGGCACAGTTTTGTTTTTGGTTTAAGTTTTATTTATGTGTAGTGTCAGATATGTAAACAACACTTCTATGGAAGATGAAATTTAATATGGATATTAAAAAGTGTTCACATTTTAAAAATTAAATTACTAAATTTATGAGAAAAAGTAATTAATATTATATAATTGAAATATTATACATTTGAGATATTGGATAAAAATGGTTGTGTGCTATAGAACTGTCACTGAATACAACAAAATTTCATAAATGCTAACATATTATTAATTTTTTTGATGAACAAGTTTTACATAAATTTGATCAGTAGTATGGAACATGACTCACAAGCGCAGTGCGTGCCATCTTCTGATTAGTCAAGATTTGAAAATCGAAACCGAATTTACAAGTGCCCCTTCCCCTTAGGTAAAGGATTTTAAATTAACTCCCAATTTTTATTAAGTTTTTTATCAGCCGTATTTAAGTATTTGTTTGTCGGTTATTATAGCTTCCTATTGGTCGGTGTAAACAATATCAGGGTCGTTTCCAATTAATTTAAGGTCACATAGTTCAATTTTGCTAATGCAAATTGATCAGAGGTACCCTATTGGTAGTAATCGATCAATAAATTACAATTATTGATTTTTCACATTACGATGCAATCAAGTACAATTATTGATTTTTCACAATACCATGCATTACGGCCATATATTGTCCGATTAGGGGATTTCAATGGTATTTTGACTAAGTCAAGCTCGTGAATATGATTTGCTACTTACAAATTGATCAGAGGTACCATATTGGTAGTAATGAATAATTATTAATTTTTGCTAACATAGTGCATTGCAGCCATATAATTATGAATTGGGTTGATTTCAACCGGGATTCCGATTATGTTAAGTATAGCGAGTGTTACTGTAGTAATTAAAATTGATCATGTGTAAGCTATTGGTAGTAACCGATAATTATTTTTTTTCTTTCTAAAATAGTGATAATATGTATACTATGTAGGTATATACTATTGTATATGTACACTAAATTTATAAAGTCTATTATATTGCTTATACAATACATATATAATACTATTAGTTATATATTGGTATATGTTTGTGAAATTTTTTTTAAAGTAATCAGAAATTTTCAGGCGTCTTTAAAATGTCTTCACCGTACCCTGTATTTTTTACTATGTCAGTATTTGCGATATCGCACTGTACTCTTTGTTAATGCTAATATTGTCCGTATTGTTCAGATATCGACAGTTAAATATAAACTCAACACATAACGTAGATTCAATCGCCTCTCTTGATATGCATTTATTACTACTGGTACAACACATATCAGAATACAACACAAAGTCAGTATCACTGCTCTTGCACCACATTGTCTTCTTAGCTGACTTTATTCGATAAATGTGTAAAATGTTAATTTTGTGTTAATAGGCGTCCCTGCAGAAATACTTTTGCGCAAGGAATAAATGATGGAGTTTGTTACTCGAGTAAATGCTGACTCGATGTGTTAGAAACTTTAGCTCTCTGAGACAGTGAGGATGACAACGCCTGATAAATTACAACTGGTTCATTTTCTGAAAGGTTATTGATGTATTGATTTGGTATGGCGTAAACCTGTAATATATGTTACATTTAAATACAACATTTTGGTGATCTGAGTTAAGCACGAATATCCACTTCGAATCGAATCAAATCATGATTCTTTTCTATATGACACTTTTCTATTGGCTGATTGTTTTAGTCACAGATTTGGCCTCTCTTATTTCAGGGGATCCCTTAAACAGTTAAAAGTTTCAGCAGTACGCTTGTTTTGGCGCGTCAATATATTAGACATGTATTAATCGCAATCAGAATCCTTTTTTTGCTCTTTTCAACATGCTGCGCTGACGGCGGAACTGGAGATGAGATGGTTCATGTGATCTTCTGTCTGCTTGATCTTGTTTCCGTCTCACTGTAGACAGTGAGTATACAATTGTAAAACCTGTAAAGTCCATACCGATCATCATTTGGTCTCGCTTTTTGCAGATCATTGTATTCCTCTTCACTGGTAAGAATAATAAGTTTAAATAGCGAATTATTCATTTTGGCTCTCTTGTTATCCTTCTATTCACCAAATACTTCATTTTTATAATTTTTCTTTTGTGAAGAATGCATGATGTATGTAGCTCCTCAACATTAAGAAAATTACTTTTCACACGTAAATAATCTGGTGTAATTTGATGCAGATCCAGAAAAGGGTAGGCCTAAGGATTTTCATGCACAATATCTTTGGAAACAGCAGTCAGAAATTTGTGATCTCCGGGAAAATTTGTCGTCTCAGGTGAATCGCTTGACTGGCATCTCTTGAAATTTTAATTATAACTAGGTATTGAGTATTTAGCGATGGTGTACGTGTTTCCTTGCCGCTTTCAAAAATATTTTGTGTAATATTAATTGCAAAACAGGATAGGTGGTGAACCATTTATGTAAATAGGGTACTTATTAGCATTGACTTTTGTCCTTCATCTATCAAGTCATCCAGTACAATAAAGTTATGTGATTGTACAATATCAAACTACTTGGGCAGTCCTTTTTCGTATACCTTGATAACATTAACAAGGTCATTAGAAGATTTGTACTCTGTTCCAATAAACAAGAAAACAGCTTAAAACAGTTTATTAAACAATAACCAACGCGAGCGCCTTTAAATTCTCTGCAAATTTGGTCTTCCTTGACAATGATAGGCCAGAAACAGTCAAATTAGCATTGTGCTTGATTCTAACATCCATTGCGTATATATTGTAAGTGTTTGTTTCTAAGTGTGTACATAATCTGTCATATAATTTCAAAATCGAATAAAAATTACTTAATATTTATAAATGGTATATGTTATCGACGACATCATGAAACGTATGTATCAGAGTGAGGAGGAAGAAGAGTGTTATGGCTCCATTAGCGACGATGTTCAGTCTACGATCATTGATTCGAAGACTGATTAATAAGTTGATGATAAGCCTATAACTGATGCTGTAAACGTATTGCGCATTTTGATAGGGACGACTGTCCCCCTCAACCTAACTCCTTTTTGATTTCACACATTCTGGACAAGTAAATTATAAATAATATGGCACGTCTATACATACTTAAGAAGATCAAAAAATTTGTGAAGCAAAGACTTCATCATAACCTAACTTTTATAAACAAGTGTGGAAGTGACCGACGAATGGATGAAATTTTCCAAAATGAATGTACATCACACAAAAGTATGCAGACCTCAGATAATACCATAATAAAAGAAGCAATAAAAAATAGATAATACGTTTCTCGTGATCATGTCAAATACAATGTCCGGTACTAAACTTCAATCGGAAACTACAAATATATTGATGGTGACTACTCTAAAAGTGAAAACAATGAGGAGCAAGCGCAATAACACTGACTTTGTGTTATATTTTAGGTGATGTTTAGAATTTGATAGGGTAAACTCTAGGATTGATGGGATGAACTTTAGGATTTGATGGGGGTAAACTTTTTTATTTTATAGGTTAAACATTAGCTTTTAAAAATGTTTAGACTCAAAATTTAAGATTGTAGTGTTAAAGAATGTAGTGTTAAAGTTATATATTAAGTTAAAATTGTAGTGTTAAAGAATGGAATTTTTGGATTATAAGGAGTTTAAATTTATGATTTTAGTATTTTATGTAGTTAAAGTTTAGGACTTTACACAGTTAGAAACTCAAAGTGTTTATAGGAGTTTAAATATTGATGCTATTAAAATAATTATCGATGACAGAGAAATACTTACAATATTAGCATTAACGAAGAGTATAGTGCGATATCAAAAAATACTGACATAGAGGGTAATATTAAAAAAAAATTAAGTTTCATTAAAATTGCTAATGTATTTTACAAAAAATATAAAATGAAAATATCTATTAGCAGTATATATATATATATATATATATATATATTATAATGCTTATATATATTATATATATATACATGTATATATAATATATAAGCATTATAATAGACTTTATAAATATATTATACAAATACTCTACGTATAGTATATACCTATAGTATATCACATCTATGTTTAAGGGATTGGTACCTTCGATCAATTTTAATTATTACGGTAATATTCTCTATACTTGACTTTATCGGAATCCCGTTGAAATCCACCCATTCGATCATGATTTGGCTGCAATGCACTATGTTAGAAAAAAACAATAATTATTGATTACTGCTAATAGAATAACTTAGATCAATTTGTAAGTAGAAAAATCATACTCACCATCTTTGACTTAGTCAAAATCCCCATTGAAATCACCCTGATCGGACAATATATGGCCGTAATGCATTGTATTGTGAAACATACAGTAAATAATTGTCCTTGAATGATAGATTACTACCAATAGAGTATCACAGATTAATTTGTAATTAGCAAAATCGAACTCTGTGACATTAAATTAATTGGGAACGACATTGACATTGTTTAAATCGACCAAAAAGAATACATAGCAATTTAAAACGCATTCTCGAATATAATTGGTTAAAAGAATTTTTTTTTTTTAAATTGCGATAATTCAAAATCATTTTCCTTGGGATGGGAGTTTCACTTTCGGTTTCAATTTTCAAATCTCGACTAATCAGAAGATGACATGCATAGTGCTTGAACTACTAGTTCCCTTCTACTTTGATCTGTTTATTAAAATTGTTTATCTTTGTATTTCAATTTTTTTTTACTAATTTCACAAATATGTTTACACTAAGGTATATTTTCTAATAACGGAAGTTATTATAGTTATAACTATCTATTCAAGAAAGGTGGAAACACCCAATATATCATTAAAATTATAAGAAAGAGAATATGTTTTTATAAATATATTAAAACAATTTAACAATTCTTTTGAAGCCAATATTTAATTGCAATTATATATCTTTCACAGGAAATAATTACCAAATATTTTATTTTAACTTTAACTTAAGTCAATTTGTGTGCGTTGAAAATCATGTTATTACAAATTTTCTTTTTATAAACAATTTATTGTGTAACCATTACGTTGTCATATTTTATTAGCCACAAATTAAAAATATAATTTTTAGTTTATTCTGTGCAGAATGTATTCTCGCTCAATCACTTATTATTCGATTAATAGCTAATATTAAAAATTACAGATATAATATAAAAACATATAGCATTTGTACTACATTATTGTAAAAAAAAATTTTTTCAATAATTAATAAACAATTTTTTATCGAGATGTATAACTCCACGTACATAAACAACTGTTAATAATATGTCACTAGTCCGACCTGAGCGCTCACTATTTCCGTCAGTTTGAAAAGGACCACGAGATCGTTCTATTATTTCATATTAGATTTTAAAATAGTGTGAATATCAGTGTTTTAAATGCATTCATTATGTTTCTGTTAACTCATTATAAATGAATTCTCTCCCGTAACACATATTAAAAAACTTAATTATAATAATATGTTTATAACTGCTGCAATACATCTATTTACATGTACATATCACATGTTATACTGTAAAAAATAATAGTTGCCAGCTCTAAAATGTTGATGAGATATAAAAAATAGAAATGTAGACATAAATATTTCTTTGATATTTATATTTATTTTAAACATATAAAATATTATATATAACATAATATTTATATATTTTAAATTATTTGTATTATAAAACATATAATAATATCAATGTTTATGCTTAATGATATAAAATATATTATCTGTAACTAAATCTCTAAATAAATAACACAAAAAGAGAATGTAGACAGAGCCAACTACTTGAAATAAATACATTTCCAAAATATTGTCGGACTAAACGTCTTTGTCAAGCTGCCCCAGGTATTCACGGGGATTGTCATACAAAATATCTTTGAAGACAGTAGTAAGCATTTTAGTTCTCCAGGAATCATTTGATGACCCAGGCAACTGATTTGGCTGACATCTTTTGAATTTAGAAATTTTGAAACAAATTTTAAAATTGGTACTAATTGACTTTTTAGATCATGTAGGACTCAAAACCACTTGTTCCAATTTTTCCGGCAGAAAAAACAAACTGAGTCTAATATGACTAAAACTAATCGACTAAGCGTCACATATTTTAGACAATTGTAATAGATAAATGTGTCCAATATTTTGTTTTATATTTTTTTCGTCAGATAAATCATTGACGTCGTTAACAACGGCTATTAGCAACGTTGTACCATTAGAGTAATTAGCATCTATTTAAAACATTAGACAAAAGAAAAGATTAAATGTAAACAATACATAGGTAAATTATAGTTTTTAAATTGTAAATTGTAAAAAAATTTTAAATTGTAAAAATTTTAAAATTGTAAATTTCTTCAATGTTGGCTTGCTATTTGTTTATGTTGATATTAATCTTTTCTTTTGTCTAATATGTTAAATAGATCTATCTACATTTAAGAATAAAAAAACAACCAAACAATCATCCCTTGCATACCATCTTCTTCTACAACCAAACCAATTATTTTGGGAAAAAACGGTGAACATGTGATTATTATAGTTACTATATATAGTTATTGTATTTATATATTACTATATAGTTTAAATCTATGGCGCAGACCCACATATAAAAAAATAATTAATTTTAAAAATGTTTAATTTCTATCATATTTGTATAATATATAATATAATTGCATAATATTCCAGGTGTTTTATAAGAGTCTTAACAGTATTTGGTTTATTTAAAGAAATCTTTTCAATATAAATCACACAATAATTATTTAATGCAATTGACTGGTTGTCTTATTCACCGGCAATGCTTCTTCCAATGTTTGTATGAATGACATTCAGTGGCGTAGTTCACTTCCCTTGTTTGATTACTATTGAAACAATATTTCCCATATTATAAACTTCTAAAATAAGAATATTCTAATTACACCATTTTTTAAAATTTTTAATTTTAGACCATATATTCTCTCTAACACCAGCTTATCAATATAAAAGAATCAAAATTGAAGTTTTCGTTGAAGAAAATGATCAAAACAATTTTTAGTATATGGTAATTTGTTCCATTTAGAATTATATTGGTAAAGTAGTAATGAACCATAAGTAAAAATTAAGCACACAGTTAATAAAAATCAACGTTTATTTTTCGTTGTAAAATATAATTTTCCTGTATGTTTTACACATTTTTATCAATTAAAATGCATAAGAATTAGGCATAAACCATTGTTTTATATTAAAGCATTTTGTCAAACATTCATTATTAAATGACAGTTTGTTTCCGAATTGAAAGAGTTATTAAAAAAAAAAGTTGTATGTGCATTATAATTGTATGATAAAATTCCTAACAGATCAGTGTCATTATTATACTATTCAAGCTTCTCTAAACTTGTGGTAGAGTATACTTCAATATACATTTTAATTAAAAAAATTGTTTACTTTTATTTTAATTTTTCATAATTTTTTACTTAAATAATTACAATTAAATATATTTAATGAACTTTTAATAGATCTTATTATACAGATAATGTCAATTAAGGGTCAATTAAGAATGACTAAACCTTCACAGACTCACCTTTATAAAATATATGTAGTCATGCTTTTAATTTAATACATTGACCATTTGCGCATGTAATCAGCTTTTTTAAACTGCACGCACGAAATTTAAAAGACACAAATCAAGAAACAAAAAAGACACATTTTTGTCTAATCAATTATCGGTTTTAATTTAAGAGCCTTTAAAATTGCGCATACTAGCTTTAGAATGTATACTTGAACGTTTGTGCGTACAGTTAACTATAAATGTCACTCAATTCATATTTCATATTAAAAAATAGGAAAAGTATTACAAAATTAGATTTATGACGAAAACAATAAAATGATTGCAAAAGATTATCGAAAAAATCATTAATTATAAAATGTTACATTTGCACATTAATTATTAATGTGAATATAAAACAGCTAAATACATTTCATTTAAAAACTTTATTCTGTTAAATTAATATCAGTTTCACACCATTGTTAAATAGGATTCTCATAGAGACTAAACTTTATTTAAGTTATTTTATGTGTACCCCTTTTGTACCTTGGCAGCATAGTATACCGCAAATTAATATGGTTTCATGTGTTTTTATTTAATTATATTATAATAAATTTAAATGGTTACTAATTATTTTATTAAATATGTCGTAGTCTTAATGTATTTGGATTAATAATATATATTAGCATATATGTAATATCTATAAACATGAAAACATGCAATTAAATATAGTATACTTATATTGAACATGTATAATAGTATATAGAATTAATTATCTAACAAGTGAATTAGTGAAACCCTAATCATAACTTGAAAAATATGAACATTTTTACTTTTTTTTTAATTAAAAAAAGTTTATTCAAAAAAATGTAATTGAGACACAATGTGTACTATCTGCAGAAAAATTATTGAAAAATATTCTATTCATCATGAACAGAAGAATACATTGTAACTACGTTCTATAGGTAATAAGTGATAACTACATATTGTATTTAGGTCTAATTATACCTATACTTCATTTTTTCTATAAAGGCAAGGCGCTGGCAGTCCCAATCCTGCTCGGTCTACCCTGTTGCTACTGGCCTGATTAGTACTAGAAACTAATTCAGCAGATCTCGCAGGCAAAATGATGGCCACAGATAATACTAATTTGAATTGATTATTTTATTCGTTATCATGTAACCATTAAAACGTCCACTTTCCAACTGTTTTGCGTGATAGTTTTAATTTTAATAATTTTTATTAAAATATCACAGCCAATAAAAATCAACAATAATCACCCAATTCCAGATATTGAAATAAATATCACATTCTTTTGAATTATAACGGTCTACGCAAAAAACTAATACTCGATTCTGATTGGCTGAAAAGGGGGAGGGGGGGAGGTCATGATCTATTTTAGCCATGACGCATAAATCTATTTATAAGTGTGGTCGAATCGACTCTTCCTATACTACTCACCAGAAAATCTTGTGGACAAAAATTATCAAAACATCTACGATTCATTAGAATTTCTAATAGTTCGAATACTATTACTCTCAGTGGGTATTATTGGTAATTTTAAGCTGTTTTGTTGAAGCTTATATTAAAATTGATATTTAAAAAGTGTAACATTTTTAAAATGACATTCCGATATTTATGGGAAATAGTAATTAATGTTATAAAATTACAATATTTAACGTATATGCGATATTGGATAAAAACGGTTGTGTTACTTCGTCTATGTGCAGCTATTGATACACCTTACAGTTCGTTACTATAGAATTATCATTAAATAAAACAAAGATTAATAAATGCTAACATATTATTACATTTCATTTCGATAAAAATTTTTTTTCCTAATTTAGATCTGTTTCTTAAAAATGGATAACATTGTATTTCTACAAAAAAATATTATTTCGTCATTTCACAAATATGCCTACATGAAGGTAATTATAAATAACGAAAGTTGTTTTCGTAATAACTGGAAACACCTTATAAAACATTTTAACTGTGATTTAATAAAACTTTTTTTCTAAAACTATTAAAGCAATTTAGTAAGTCTTTTGATGCCAATATTTAATTGCAATTATGCATCTTTCAGAGGAAATAATTTACATATATGTAACTTTAAGTTAAGTCAATTTGTTCACGATGGAAATAATTATAATAATAATTTAATCAGCCACATATTAAAAAGATATTCTTTAGTTTATTCTGTGCAGAATGTATTCTCGCTCAATCACTTATTATTCGATTACTGCCTAATAATAAAAAATACAGAAATGTAAAAATATAATATATAAAACAATTTAATAATTTATAAATAAATTTTAATCCAGATGTACATATAACGTACGTAATCAACCGATAATAATATATATAAAAAACCTAGACCGACCAGAGCGCTCAATATTGGCATCAGTTTGAAATGACCAGGAGATCGTTTATTATTTCGTATTAGGTTTTGAAACACATTATGAATTTCAGTAGGTTAAATGCATTAATTACGTTTCAGTTAACATATTAGAAACAAAATTTCTCGCGTAATAGAAATATAAAAACAAATACTTCACTGCACCAATACATCTATTCTAAATTAATATTTATTTGTTGTTAATGTACATGTATATCACATGATATGCTGAAAAAAAATGGTATCTCTAAAATACTGTTTAGATATTAAAATAGAAATATAGACATCAAAATTATGACAATATAATGAACAATCAATCCAAATATTTTTCTGTTTAAACAGACGCAATACCTGGATATGCAATACATTTTACAATAAACAGAAAACATATGGTATATTAAATTGTTAAAAAGTTGGATAATGTATATCTATCCATTTTCTATTTTCAAAAGAAATTACACTGTTTTAGTATTGATTAGTATTTATGTTGCGAATGACTCATGGGATGACTCTATCCGTATTTATTTTCGGTATCTATTCTATGTATTTTACGATAATAAAATGGTATCAGATAATTCTTTTTAATATTTAAAAAAAAGCATGACTTAGTCAATTTATTACTTAACAGAAAAAGTATCATTATAGTCGAACCTATTTTAAAATTTATGATGAAAGAATAAAGTTCATGGATAAAAGAAACGACACAGATGAGGTTGAGTTGCAATCCACATGAGAGTGAACTTTTCTTATGGACTGTTGAAATTAGTACTAATTGACTTTTTAAGATTATATTGTACTCAAAATCACTTGTTTCAAACTTTTCCTTCGGAGAATAAACAGTAAATGTAATATAGCTGCTATTCATCACAATAATCGACTAAACGTCACATATTTTACCATATTTCGTTTTATGGTTTTTACGTCACATAGGTCATTGACGCCGTTAATAATAGCCATTAGCAACGCTGTATACATTCGAAAATAGAGAACATAATGTATTGCTGCAGGAGAGGACTGCGAAATGTTCAACTACAATTAAAACTGAAGTTCGTGCACAAAAGTTGTTTAGAATTGCGTCAATTCTCTCTCAGTAAGTAAATAGTTGAAGCCCACAAATGCAATAATTGCTGTATGATCCTAACTTCGATCTACAATCAAACTTTAACCACACTCGACATCTCACATAATAATTACCTCAAATAATAAAGCCGATAACTATTAAACCTACTATCATTATGGTCGACTTTTGGGTTCCATTATACTTTTATTCAAATTTATTAATTATTTTTTTAATGTAATAAAGAAATTTGTTGATTATTGAATCTAAAATGTACAGTTTTTTTACCCCAAATTTTTAATTTTTATAAGCGATTAGTAGTAGTAGTAGTATGTAGTTAAAGTTTTAGTTTTCTTTTGTCTAATTTAATACTCTGCATGTCCCAAAATTCATAATTAGTTTTAAATACATAATTTAAATGGTAGATTTGAATATTTAAAGTTTATAAAGATTTATAAATATTTAGTGTTGTGAAAGCTACAATGTACATCAATGTGCAACCCGAAATAAAATGTAAATGTTAAATATTTTTTGTACTTTTTGAGTTGCAATATTTTCGTAAAAACGAAGTTTTTTTTCATTTATTTATATTTATTTTACACAGCTTTCACATAGCGTGCAACATTTTGGCTTATATTTTTGTATTACGACATATAACAAAAGAAATTTTTTTGCTTTATTATTGAATTATTTCTTGTTATAAATTAAGGAATTTTGGGAATGAACTATTCCATTATATGATTAATAATATTACATGAATGAAGAAATTGATTGAAATGAGTAGACGTTTGATTTAGTTACAATATCAATTACCAATTTTATAAAATAATCCAAATTTAATTACGATTTTTAAAACACGACCAATTTAGATTATACAAAGAACTTTGCTCCGTTGACAAAACATTTTTTTATTCTATACACTCGCTTTCAACTGTCAAAATGTTTACGTCTTTTTCTACAATACATTTCTAGCAGTTAATATAAATGTTGTTTGTAAAATTTGTGATGTTAATAATATTTTAAGCTAATTAATTAATATTATTTCAATATATTGATAAATACAGTACTATAAGCGGTCATTTATTACTAATTACATTTATAATTAATCTATAAATTTCATAAATTATAATCAGCTTTATAAACGTACATAAGCGATAATCAGTTATTTTTAATTCAATATATTAAAACAGTTATTTAATACTTTTTTCTAAAATAAAATTAACTGATATTTCTCTATAATATTCTACTCCCTTTGGACTGACGAAACATTTAAGTAAAAAAGCAACGTAGAGGCATTAAAGAATTCGTTGATACATAAAACATTCTACATCGCTTTGCTCTATACGTGACTTAAAGCGTGGCAGAAAAAGAAAAAAAATCATGAGTCATTACCCTGATAACAAAAAAGAATTAAAAAAATCATCTTATAATTGACAAATGGTGCAAATGATCGAACTAAAATGAGGAACTTAAACTTCTGTGTGAACTCTAATGAATTTTAATTAATTAATTTATAACACTCTCGAATATAGTTAACATGGAGCTAAATTGTTAAGGACGTATATCTTTTTAAGGACGAACACCATAGGTGCCACTACTACACCAGCTACACAGTCTTCCAATTAGTAAAAGGATAAAATACAAAGTTATTACCATCATACACCAATCGATTTATAATGTAGCTCCCTTGTATCTACAAAATCTTGTTACAAAATCTTGTTACAATCAATCAAACCGGTCTCGGCACACGACAAACAGCATCACCAATTTTGGTATTCAAGTCCTCCAGAACTAGACGCCTTGGAGATAGAGAATTCTCCATAGCAGCTCCACATCTTTGGAACTTCCTTCCTGTATCACTGAGATCAATAAATGACTTTGATGTTTTCAAACGTCAACTTGAAGACTCATTTGTTCAGTTTGTGATGCTATTTCTTACATTGTTTGTTTGTTTCACTTCACTTCACTTCACTTCACTTCACTTCACTTCGCTTATGCATTTTGTTTTTTAATGTATGTAATAGCGCCGCTGACATTGCTGTGGCAATATGAGGCGCTCTACAATTATATACTTATTATTATTATTATTACATCTTAGTGTCTCTATCCCATTAACTGAATAAAAAGATTTTTTAAAATTTGTATTGAATTCTATTTTTGATACGATATTTTAAACGAGAGTACTTTGTTCTTCTGTGACTCATGGTTTCGATAACGTTATATGAGGTGATGTTGTCTTTATATATGTAGCTGTAACATTTTACCACGTATGATTAACGACAGAATATAAGTAAATACTGTATAGTTTTTTAAAATTTATTTTTAACAAGGAATGTATTGCAGATTAATAGTTAATATGAACAAATAATTAAAAAAGTATATATTAATTATTAATAATTAGTCAAATAATGCTATTTAATAGTATATATATATAAAACAATTGTTGACAAAGATTTATATATAAATTATTCCTTGTCGACATTTTTAATTTTTTATATTCTTTTTATTATAATAGAGATCAGTGACCAATAATAACCTTATATATAGTTTATTCAAATTGTGGTAAATTGGCCGTTTGTCTCCAACTAACGTTTCAATGATGTAGTGCAAAACATAAATTAATGAAATATCGATTGAAACCAACAACTCATTTTTATAAATTACGCAAATACTTTGAAAATATAACAAATTATATTTTGTATAAATATTGTTTTCATAACTCCATAATTGCTACATCATTTTAAATTATTTTAAAAATGCTGAATTAAATGTGTATAGCATAATTATATGCTATATTGCCTACTAGTTTCATAAGAAAAATACTGAAAGCGTTAACGAAAAAAATTAAATGGCATATCCCAGCGTTTTATAAGAGTCTTAACAGTATTTGGCTTATTCAAAGAAATCTTTGCAATATAAATCACACAATAATTATGTTATGCAAATTACTGTTGACTTGTGCACTGACGATGTTTCTTCCAATGTTGATATGAACTAAATTTATTTCCTTTTGTTCACTTCCCTTGTTCGATTACTATTGGGACAATATTTCCTTTTTTAAATTCTGACGTAGCCAATGACAAAATTTTTTTTAATTTAATAATTGTACAGCTTATTTTCTCTTCTAAAGCAGCATATCAATGAAAATCATATCAAAACATGTTTAGTTGAATAAAATGCTCAAAACAGTTTTCGGTACTATATGGGGTTTTTCACATTTAGAATAATATTAGTATGAAGTAGCAATAAACAATGAACAAAAATTTTCCATAAAGTTAATAAAAATAAATATTATTTTTCATTTGCAAAATATCATTTTTCCTGAATCTTTTACACATTCTGTTTAAATAAAAGCTGCAGTTTAACATTTCGTCAAACATTCATAATTTAGTGACACTTTGTTTTCCAATTGAAAGAAGTTATTTAAAAAAAGTTATGTGTGTTATATGTGTATTCTCATAATATGATAATATTCGTAACAAATCCGTGTCGTTATTATTCTATTTAAGCCTCTCTTAACTTGTGATATATATATATCTTTTATAAATATATATTTTGAATAAAGAAATTATTTTCTTTATATTAATGTTTCATAATTTTAAATTTAAACAATTACCAATGAAATAAATATAATTAATTAAAGACAATTTATCAATTACATTTAATTATTTTAAATTTAAATTTTTTATATAAATAATGTCAAAGGTTATATATAAACGACATAACTTTCATCAGATCTACCCAAAATGTATAGTGAGTATAGTGAATCTAAATTCTCCCATAGATTAAAATAGGTTACAAACTAATGAAACATTCTAGTTGAATATGTGATCATGTTCTTTACTAAATAATTCAATATTAATTTCAATTCAAAATATTAAATGGATAAATTAATTATTAAATTTAAAATAAAATAGCATACTACTTTAAAGTATTAGTGTACTTATTTTATGAAACATTCAAACAGAGGGTTTTTATAATATGTGTAATATATCAATTATTTATATATTATTTTTCAACTTCTTTTTCAAATTTTTTGAATAATGAAGAATAATTTTAAATAAATAATATATGTATTTAAAAAAAACATTAATTCATTAATGGATTATTATTGTTTGAAGGGTTGTATCAAAAATTCAAAATTATTTTTAAATTTTGTAAAATATGTATTTTTTAAATCAAGATTATTACCTTTAAAATAGTGTCTAAAATAGTACCATAAATATTACTAATTAAAAATGAAAACAATTATGTATAGTGGATCCAATAGGATACAATATGGTAACTTGTCATAAAAATCAAAAACACAAAAATTATGCGACCACAGTTTTGGTTTTATTAATAATTAATAAATAAACCCTTTTCAAGCAAAATAACAATAATTATAGTTGAATTGAATCATAAAATGTAAATAATCAAATATTTACAATTTGATTTGAAATAATGAGGTAAATAGAACAAATAAATCATGCAATAGGCAATATCGATAGTAGTAATAATAACATTTAATTAATGAACTAATTAATAAGGTTTCTTTTTATACTTGATTATATAAGCACTCGTAGAATTATATAAGTCAAATTTGTTTTCAATAACACTGAAATTGTTAAATGTTATCCATTTGTCTTCTATAAGTCTCTCCATAGTATAATGGTCAGATTTAAAAGAATTGCCATTATGGTGAATTATGCAACTAATTGTAAAGATGTTATCATAAATTCTAATTTGCTTATTTAAAGTTAATTCAATATTGTTTTTTAAAGTATTGATGTTTTGTTGTCCAAATCGTACTATATGAAGAATAAGATGCTTGGGAAGGTGTATGATGGTTGTATTAGAAATACCAAAGGACGAACAATCTTCTGAGCATTTCCAATCTTCAAGTATATATTCTTTGAGGGTTAAGTTGATACAGTCTTGAATTGATTTAGTTGAATAATTAATGTATAAATGAAGCAACGAAGGATATTCTATATTAACTGATCATGAGTGGTAATCACAAGATGAGCAAAATATAGAGTTATCAATAGAAATATTAAAATTGTTAAGATATGGTTTAAAATAATATAGTATTTTAGGGCTTCCGCAAATTTATTGATTTATTTTATTCAGATGAATATTTATATACATATTTAAATTAATTTTAATCGTAAATTAAACATATTTATATATATTAACACATTAAATTAGGTGTTACGGTTATTTATGTCCAGGGTTGTTTGAGGTCAATTTGACTTCATCTAATGATAATACCCACAAGAAAATATCGGGTAGCAGGCATCGTGCAATAGCATTTGGTTTTCCAGTCGGGCCTCACAGTTCAACTGTATATTGTAGGGCATTCAGGACTGTGAGTCGACAGATTGCGAATTGGGTGCACATCCATATGGTAATCAAATGGCAATTAAATCTTATAGAGAAAGGCAACAAAACATAAGCGTGCCTTTTGTTACTTATTGTCAAAGGTTTTTGAAATGCACGAAGTGCTATTTCTAGAATTGTTGGTAGTGAAAATGGTAAAATGAATGTGAAAGATAAAATAGTTTCGCATTACGATCATCTAACTGGTCAATACCAAAAGCCTGCTTGTCAAAAGTATAATAATTAACTACATTTGAATCGATTGTTTCATATGATTTATTTTAATAATCTTAAAAATGACAATATGTGTGAGCTTTGCTTGATGCACTAAGTAAAATGAAATATTGGAATTTAAAAGTAATACTTCAGATTAAAAAAATACATCGTTGTGATTGGAAATTATTTTATAAATAAAATGATATGTAACAAAGATCGTTTTACATGTGTTCCTTGTAGCTTGTTCCTTGTCCATGTTACAATTGAGTTCCTCGACTAATATACATTTCTATATACCGACCCATTGTTGTTGAGGTATTTCATTACACATATTTACATTCATACAAGAAACTTGATTTAAAGTAGTTACTATCGGGGGAGTCAATCTTTATCGGTTTGTCTCAAGTTGAGTGCAGCGTTGAAGACTACGTCGGAGCTAAGTAAGCATGAGTATAGTATTAAATGTAATAAATTACGGTTGGATGTGCGTCAGTTAACTGACGATTTCAAAGTATTTAGAAAATTATGTCTTTGAGAAGAAATTATAAAACTTATTTAATCTGTTATTCTGTATGACATGGAATTATGCGTTCAATAATATATCCGCTGAGGTTGACCTGATAACCTAAGTTGAGATGTGAATTTTTTCAGAGAGACATAAGGAGTGTACTGACTTTTGTCAATATACATAATAGTCATAAAGATAGTGACACTTACGTCCTCATTCTATCTTTCAAATACCTCCTATACATGAATTACCATAATGTATATGGTCACACACTATCTAAGAAATTGACTAATTGAAACTTCCAATGGATGAGTAAAGGGCCTCGAAAAAAGTAATATTCTCACTTATGATTATGAGGGCAGTAGCATTTGTTAATGTACATAAATATATAAGTTGAGATATTGCACTCATGATCGATATGAGAGCATAGAATCACATATACATATCGGAAGCCCAAACTGTGTTTATTTGATGAAAAGAGGCATTGGATAGAGGCCAACTATTCCTATTCTTATGGCCATCACAGTTTGGGCAAGCTCGATACGACAGACACAAAAACATCTGTACACATTATCAATATTGTCAAATGCTGTCCAAAATATACACTCCTCACGCGGAAGAGAATTTATATTTTTCATAACCATCGTAAAATTCAGGTAATCCTTGACCCTACCAAAATTATAGAAGACAAACTTTAAGAACAAATTGGCAAAAAAATACATATGTGTACTAGCGAATCTGCAATTCCATTCAATAGGTTAGGGTTTTCTGTAATCCTTATTTTGACCATTCACTATACAGCCAGTGGAACATTTACAAAAAGTCGAAACCATCTTTTTGATTAATAGGAAGGTCTTATACTTGGTGGCACATATGACTAGGAGTACTGGAAGCATTTTGATGAGAATGAATCTACCGCCGTGCCGCTATGTTGACGACTTAAAGGTAAAAAGCTGGTCGAAAGGTTAATGGCCTTAATTACACGGTGAAGTTCAATTGCAAAATCATTTTCAAATTTGTTAATCGTTCGTTAGACGAAGCATGTTTTAAAATATGTTTAGCAAAAGAGCATTATAGTAATGTAGTGGACAAAAATGCAATCCAGAGTAAAACGCAAAAGTGAAAATTAATTATAGCGCCATCTACTTATATACAAACTAAAAATTAAAACCGGATACTGATTTAATAAAAAAAATTAATTACTCGCTTAAAACATTTTTAGAAAACATTTAGTATTAAAACCGACACTGTAACGGGTATTTCACTTTCACTTTCGGTTTCGGTTTCTTTGTTCTAAAGTTTTGGTGAAAGTAATGGGGTATGTAATATAAAGATTTCTTAGACTACTTATAACTTTTATTGTTGCAATTTAAAACTTTTAAATACTTAGTCGTACATTATTCTATTAGAAAGTCGATATTTTAAAAACGAATGTTTTATTCGAAATATTAAAAAATTCAGTACATAATAACTTTTTTTACATAAAATTGATTATATGTAAATATTATATGTTGGCTTCTCTTACAATCAAATATTTTTTTTGTTCATTAATCGTTTATAATATCTATATGACATTTATTTCCTAGATTTCATTTATTCTGAGTAATTCATTCTATATATGCAATAAATAAATAAATAAATTATATTATTATTAATAATAATTGTTTCTTCGAATTCACATGTCGTATTCACAAAATTTACTTAATTTTAGGATTTGTCCAGTAAATATTGAGAAAAAATACTTTTATTTATATAACATAATATATGGTAATTATTCTAAATTATAAAAGTAAAATTTGATTGGTTCCTGCATAAAGCCAATACGATAAAATACAAATATTTTCCAGTGTAAATTTTTAAAAATCCCAGCAGTCTATTATTATAGTAAAACGGTAAGTTTGAAATTAATTTGTGTAAGAATTATTTTTAAAAATTTGAAAACAACGTTGATGATATCCATGGCAACAACGGAAGTCACTACAACCGACGATCAACCAAATAAACATCACATTATATTGAATATTGTCCAAGTGGTCTTTTATCCAGTAGGTTTAATGAGTAATATTTTGTTCTTCATATTTATAATGAAACATTCAATTGGACCGGTTAAAGCGACAATTTTAGTTCGATATCAGACTATTATGGATGGATTGGTATGTATTTTTGCCATAATATTGAATACAAAAACTGCAAACGCTTTAACTGGGTGGTATTATTTTGATATTTTGTTGTGCTATATTTGGTACACGGAGGTTATGTTCTGGCTTTGCGTTACTTTGCATAGTATTTATGTGATACTTCTAAACACTATTGACCGTTTCGTGGCTCTGCTTTATCCATTAGTGTATCGACAAAAGGGAAACTATTACTCTTACATTGGTCTTTTAATAATATCGTTGTTTGGTGTTGGTTGGAATTTCTCAGGAGTATTTCGGAACATTTACCATGTAGGAAATAATTTTACTTCTGCCAATTGTGTTTTCACGTCCGATATAAGTTTTTTATTTAAAGAATCAATTATTTTCGACTCTTGCAATTATGGTGTCCCAATTGTAGTTATTGTAATACTTTACAGCATTATAATTTGTTCATTAAAAAAATCAAATGTTATTAAGGAAACGCAAAACATTCGATCAGTGGCGTCTTTGAAATTGACAATAGCAAGTGGTATCATTTCGATAGCATTTATCGTTCTATTTTCAACCGAAATTTATCTGTTTTTTTGTGTTTTTATTTATGAAACAGATAACTCCATCCGTTTACGTATAGCGGAGTGGATGCATTTATGTTCGGTATCTAACTCCTATATTAATCACTTTATTTATTTTACGATAATAAAATCGTTTCGGAAAATTATTTTTAACGCTTGTGAAGGAATATGCAAAAAAAGAGAGACATAATCGTTTTTTAGAAACACAAATTTAATTCTTTATCTATACATACTGGGATAAAACGGATGCTGTATGTATATAGCAAATATCAAATATTGTTGTATTGATAAACATGATTATCCCCATCAATAAATATTTCAAACAGACAGTTTGCATTGTAATATTGTATGAAAAAACATGAAAATGGTATTGTATTTTTAAAAAAACATCAAAACACAAAGCTTGCATTGTTTCGAATAAGCATTGTGTGAATAATGCGGATATTAGTTTATTCTGGTGGATAGCATTTGAATTTATTGCTGATCATAGACAACATTGCTCTTATGTGTCTCCTTTCAATGTTAATTTTTATCAATCCAATACCACAATTGTATCAATTCAGTATAATATCACTTTGGTATACAACCTTGTTTTTGATTATTTAACATTATGATCTTTCTTTTGTATTACATTTTAGAATATCAATAATTAAATTGTTTGGTTTACTTTAAAGAATTTAGATAATTCGAAATAAAAACTCAAATCTTTAATGGCATCCTATACTTATCCTTATAACTCCCTTAATTTTCTAATTTTGTGTGAATAGGGCAAAAGTATGTTCATAATATATTACAACTTCTGACAGATAGTAAAAAAATTATAATTAATGATGACTTTTTATAAATGAATAGTTTCACAAAGAAGTACAAATAATATCTAATTTGTTAAAATTTCCCAACGTTCTGTGCAAGAATATATACCTTGTAGTATGCTTAGAAAGAAAAAATATTATTATTAATTGAGTGTATCATTAAATGTTTATGATTACATTTCAGATATTAAAATCTGTCATGACACTATAACAACAGTTTGATCTAGATTGAAACATGTTTTAAAATAGTGAATACAATTTTCTTAAGTATGCCGTATAGAAATTAAAGAAGTACGAAAATTTTGCTATATTTTAGTTTTATGTACTTTTGATATATTATTCAACTACTACTATTAACGTACTAAAAGCGTATGATGTCATTCAAATTATTATTTGTACCATTAATGATATACGATTATAAACTTGTATCTGTTTTTTAGGTATCATTTAATGTATATTGTATATATGTAATTTTAACATTTGATGTAATAATTGTTATGTTATTCCAGTATACAAAAATAAATAAGTTTTTGTTGAGAAATCAACAACTAATCTGCATACTTAATTACAACCATTTTTTGATTATCAGCAATGTAATTTCAAAATATAATATTGTATTTTTTATATATTTACAAATATGTTTTTTTTTAAATATAATTACGAAAACTAAAAGTTTGTAATAGATACAGCAAGAATGACGCGATGATCCGTAACATTGTATACAATTATAAAAACTAAAAATAGCGCAGCTCATGCTTACAGGGATGATATTATCACATCTATTAAAAAAGAACTCAGAAATATATAAAATAGAAATACGTCTATAACATCAGGCTAATTTAAAAACAATATTACCTTATAAATTATTTTATATATCCTAATCAATTATAACATAAAATAAATGTAATCATTATAATTACAATATGAAATTATATAATTGAATTATTTAAAATAATTATATCAAAAAATCAAAAAAATTAGAAAGGAAAGTAACATACTAATTTTGTAACATTGATGAAGTCATATTTGAATATAATTTACAAAAAAATAAAAAATTCCGACTTTAAGAATATTTACAAAGACGTCATCACATCTTTATAAGTAAACAGTTTTTTTTATATTTAAAACAATAATCACACTTTTGTAAAACATATAAGTAAAAAGAGACTTTTATGATATCATTTTGGTTCCACATTTATACACATTTAATCCTAAACAATTTAAGATGCGTACCACCATTGGGCATCCTATTATCTATTATTAAAAGCCCTCTCCATAGAAAATGCATACTTTATCCTTGTCCACAGTATATAAAATAGTATAAAATAATCTATGTTCTACTCTTTCATGTAAAGTTTCTGAACAATATGCTATAACAGATATTCAAATAAATATATTGAGAATTGCTTCAAAATGATATTATACATCTGGCCAACTTTTTTCTTAAGGATTATTTTTATTTCTATTCCTTAAGGCCATTGAACATGCTATACAACAGCCTTTGAAGACAAATTAATAGATGTATTCAAGTTCAACAGAAGTATTTATTAGCTTATATATTGCTAAAATATATAGGCTGCTACATCTATAAACCAAACCAACAATGTCAAAGGAGTTAACATTTTAGCTGAATTTAAAAATTGCCACATCTTGTATCGTAATCCAAAGTTAAAACACTTGTTCAATTTTTTAATTATATTATATTATATTTAGCAGATTTAACGTTTTGTGTAATATTATATGATCTACTAATTTTAGAAAAACTTGACATGGCTAAGTTAAAAAAAAAGACTTACATTATAATAAAAGTTACATATTTTCAGCTATATGCGTTGAAAATGTCAAAGCGATTACAACGAAGAAAAATTGAAACATTTAATAAAAACACTATACAAACACATACAAATTTGTTTCATTATATTTGTTTGGGATATAAATACTAAATCATGTAATTTTATGCTTTCTTTTTTGTAGCATCAGGACGTGAAGTGATGTATATGTATTATAATAATTCAATTTCAATATCTCTAAAAGCAAAGGATATCTGATTGAACACAAATATATAGCCATTATAGCCCATTATTGTCAATATGGAATTATTTCCTAAAAACAAATTTCATTGTCATTAATATATATAGAGGCATGTGAAGGAACGATACATTTTTAATAAAAAATTATTAATACTATTTTCATGAAAAAATGTGTTAAATGCAATTTAAAAAATCCTATTCCTTGGTATTTATTCGTGATGATACTTAATTTCTGAGTTGCATATTTCTGCGTTATATTATAAAAACACATACAACACAGAATTTAAGTATCCTCTGGAATTTAACCAGCTAGCTATAGACAAAGAGTTTCATACTGCAACTGGAAATATACAATAAGTTTTAATATACATTTTGTATTTTACCTTTTTCTTTTGTGCTGAACATTAAAAGAAAATCTGCTTCTAACCCAGAGTGTGCGATAAAAGAGAAGCAAGAATGTGTGTCGTATTAAATTCATTTTCCATTTTTATTAATGTGTAAAGTATGTACGGTTATTTAATTGAGTTTAGTTATCTGGATTTTTATACATAGATATTAATAATATAATACATACAATATTATAAAAAAATCAACTATTTCAGATTGCATGTAATGAATTTATAAATATTAATAAATCGATTGATCAATATTATTCAGAATACATTAGAAAGCCAATTTACTTAAGTACAAATGTTGTATTCTAACTACGTAATGTACTTAACGTCATGTCATTAAATATGTTAAAGTATGTTATAACTTTATATCGTAAACATTAAAGACTTTGATTCCACATTATATTTTGTTTTTATATAAACCATAACGTTTTTGTAGCTACATATTTATGTGATATTACATGGTCGTATTTTCAAACATTAATTTTACTTAATTTATTTTATATTGTTTGTTTTGTGGTGGTATAGGTTTCAATTCGGTTAGACTGACGTATTGCAAATAAGCATGGTAGGGGCAAAGTAATCGCAGAACTGAATTGGGAATCTATTATAAAAATAAATACTAAGTGCTCCATCATCTATGCTTTTCCGAATATATGAAAGGAAGACATGTTTGCCTGATGGTCTTCGTCGACATCTTAACATTGTGACATAGTCCCATCAAGTGCACCATAAATATGAATTTTGTGCTTATTTTTATATAGAGAGAAAGGAATATGGAGTGCACAATGATATCTTTATGAAAACTGCATACATAATGTTATCTTCCTTTTTTACTTTATTCAGAATCAGTAGGTTTACATATTTCCTAATATATAGTCCATTTATTCTGAATTTCCTGAACCCGTTTACTTGTTTGTTTTGCCAAATTGTGTAATAATAAGTTAGTGTACATAATTTTCATATAATAACAATGGACAAAGAAATATAAAAATATTCAAACTCTGTTATGATTTAAGAAATGATTGATATTAATTTAAACTACAACACAAAATTTACTATTGATGCAAGCTTCTTAAGAAAAAAGGTTGAACATATATTAACTATTGATATTTAACATACTAGTTATAATTTATAATGAAATCGCTGAAGGTAAAAATTCATATATATATATACAATATTGTTCAATTTAAATTCATTTTAATTGATGCTTTCTTTACATGACTATAAATGAAGCAGGACGAACTCATTAATGATTGCTTAAAAAATAATGTACATTGATTAAAAATGGAACGCACCTGTAGATAGAAACTTTAAAAAAGAGGTAAACGTCTCAGCTTATTAAGCCATATTTATGTTTCTCCATATATTTATGAATATAATATTGATGAGATCTACATTTGCATAATGAGGCTGGCACTAACATACTGTTAAAATGTTTATAACAATAGCTCTATCGAAAAAGTGTAAAGTATAAAGTGTTGATTTTAATAGAGAAATTTATCGTACAGATATAGATAGATATAATTAAAAATGTCGAGGCGAGGACCATATCACAACTATCAGTAATTACATTTTTACAGGTATATAAAAATACACATAAATTAATATTTTTAGTAAAAAATTATTTTCAGTATATATTTAAATCATCATCGCTATAGTCATAAATAAATATCTCGGAAAATACTCTAATATTTTTAGTTTTTTTTTCTTTATATTAGTAACATTGACAAATATTTAAAAGATCCAAATAAAACGTTGCGAAACTAGCTCGTTTAATTATCCAAAAAAACGATGTATAATAAATGAATAAGAAAATTATAAGATTAGATAACAGTAATACAGGTAAATAGTCAAGGGGAGGGAAAAGAAAAAATTCTGACACTTTTTTATCATCTGTAGTGAAAACGTTTAAGTATATTCATTTCAGCAAAAATTTCCCGCGATTTTAAAATAAATTTAGGTTCAATTTGTTTTATAAAATTGATTGTTTGTTCTTCTTTAACACCCATGCAGTATGCTGTCTAAAACATATATTAAACAATTTATAACTTTATATATTTATTACAAATCAAATTTATAGATTTTGCTATACTTTTAGTCATTATATAAATATTTTCTTCATTTAAAAATGTTCAAAACTGAAAGTAGGGTAAATATGTAAATAGAAATATTCATCAGAATTGAACAAATATACTTACTAAATAAAAATATTTAGATTCTTTTGAAATTAATCTTAATTTTTACAATATTTTTTAAGCGTTATTTGATATTTGTCTGCTTTGATTTTGGAAGTAAAATGACTAATATAGCTAGAGACCACTATATAATAATGTTAAAAATGGCTGTGTTTTTCCTTTTCCTGGCAACCAAAGGAATGTCACACAATGTTGCAATCTGCATCGACAGTTCTATAATTCATAAACTTTATCAATCATCTAAATTTTGCAAATTGTAGATTTCAAATAATTTGAGCAACAATTATATTAATTTGTTTACAAGATAGGTGCACCAAGAAATGGGATAAAAAATTGTCAAATTACATTTATGTGAAAAACTTTAAATCTGGAACACAGACGTGTTCAACGCTGTTTAACACTGTTTTATTCTATTAAAAACTGATACTAATAGTGCTATTGTAGAATGTGAAATCATTAATTTGAAAGAAAAAACCATAATATGTAAAAGTAATGAGAAACATATGATGAAAACGTTGGCATTTTTGGAGTTTAGACTTATTTTCCTTACCTAAATTAATCAACTTATTCCTAGAAAATAAAAAATCTAAATTCAAAGATTCCATAGTAAAAGTACTGTATATGTTTTGTCATTCTATAGATTCTAAAATATATTGAAATAAAAACTTTTAAATGTTCTAAAGCAGTTGGTATAGATGAAGTTATAGAATGCCTCTAAACACGGAACCTAAACTGACAAATGTATTTTATTGAATTCAAATATATTCATTCATAATTTAAGAAATCATCCACATGCATTCATATCTACATATATTCATTTATCTGGAATTCATCTATATATGCACATATATATATTCAAAAAATTCGTTTAATTTATTAGGGTTATTGTTAGCGTGTACAAATATTTGTTAAAATCTGATAAATTTGTTCATTAGTTGAAAAGAGGGTAATAAAGATAGGTGTAAAGATATCATACAAGTATATGCACCCCTTTAAAGAGCAATGAGATCCCTAGTTTATATTATAAATAATACACATTTTAGTAAACCGCCTAAACATTTAACAAAAAAGATAAATATAATTTTTTCATAAGCTGATAGACTTACAACGTGTTAAATAGATGTGTTGGATACCATATTGAATGTCAAATATTTAAAAAAAATATTTTTAACAATTTATTCTACTTCTACCTAAACCTGTTTCAGGACAAAACTATTAGGCTATACTGCATTGGCCTCATAACGTTGTCTTCTTCTCTTCTTAAAAAATTGCGGTTTATAAAACTTGACCTTGTTTTCTGTGTTTTATAATACATTTGTGGCTATATCGAAATTCGATACGGATATTATAATCAATTTGCATTTACGAATTATGAAAGAAATGCATTTGATTTACTTAATTCAGATTGAATTTATCTGAGAATGAAATTATAAAATTATTTATATAATATACCAAATATAGTCATGTTTAATATTTAAGTAAATAGTTATATCAAAATTATGTAGACGCCATATTGAGCTTTAAATTTTTATTTTTTATTCAATTAAGTTGTCAATTTACATCCACTACTTTAGCTGTATTAAGTAGTGTAAAATGTGTTTTCTATTTCATTAAATTTGCACTTGAATAGTGATTGTATTTTCCAAGATTAGTAACAGTGTATGCAACAGGTGGCATACCGTAAAAGGTTATGTCTAGCTATTTATTTCATTCTAAATTATTAACACGGTTTTTACTTAACCTTCAATTGATTTATTAACATTATAAAATGTATGGCGTGATCAACGTAATTCATCTATTATTTAATTAAAAAGAAATTATCTACAAGATAAAATAAATTATCTTTATGCACGACCTACTCACCATTAATTAAAGAATTGAGTCTTCATTTTATCGCTCTCTCGTTTATAAATTATGCAATCAGCAAGGTACACTTTGTGGCTAAAATAGTTACCTACTCTTCTACTTTTTCTTCTTCTAGGATAATAAAAAATATACTGGGCGGATTTTATTGCACGTGAGCCAACATACTGATGGCTTTGACTTGTTGTATGAATTATTCCTAATAGAAACTGATATAATTAGGAAAGTATCCGAATAGTGTTAATAGTAATAAAAAATTGCATTTCAATTTTTTCATTTTGCACTTAGAGAATTTGCATTGGGGAAAATGTCCAAAGAGTAAATAAGCGTTCTTTTCAAAGCGTTTATTTAAGTATGCGTTTATAAATATTATTATCTATATAATTTGATAAAACCTTACCAAAATTTAACCAAAATAAAAAATCGCAATTGTTACCCATTCAAAGAAACACAACTAACGGAAACCTTAAACGTGGCAAAGATTACCTAAATTATCGTGAAATCGTGTCACCGTATTCCAGTTTTTCAGTCTGTGTAGTCATTTCCAGGCATGGTATAGAAGACTTTTTATAAAAATGCAGTTTCAGTATAAAAATTATTAATCAAATCAGCCATTTTGCCAGTTTAGATATAATATATAATATAGTATACATTGGCCCCAGAAAATGATTGGAAGGTCCACATAATCGCGAGTAAACCACGCACCTTACTGTGGTAATTGAAATGCTAGAGAATATGTTTTCTTATAAAACACTTAGATTAGGCCATCATTTTTAAAAATAACGACTGTTATTTAAAAACAGCATTGCTGTAAAAAACAATTACAATAGTTATGCTATTATTTAGTAATTTTATTATTATTGTATATTAGTATAGTACAGTATTATGATAGTAATTAACGATGATCTGTAAAATATTGTGTATATAATGTGGATAATAAAGATAATAGTAATAGTAATAAATATATAAATAAAATTAAATTAAATTAAATATATGTATTTTTTATGTAAAATAACATTTGGGTTTTATTATTTGACATAGATAAATGTAAAAGACTTAATGTAAAAGACTATAAACTAAAAAATGTTGAAAATTACAACAAAAAATTCTATTTATATATATGAGTATTACTTGGGTCATTCAACAATATTTAAAAGAAAATTATGTCATGAATATTTATTTGAAGCAGCAAATTTTAATAATGAATACGAATTGTAAATTGATTAATATTACATGGGCATAAATTGCTTTCGTCACGGAGTGCTATTTTTAGTAACTAGTTGCAGAACTTCACAATAAAAATGAAAATGGCAAAAAACTTTTTGTTTAGTAGCACGATACTTTTTTTTACATTTCTTAATAATTCATATTACTATGTCCTACAGTTTAAAATAAGAATCAATTATCATAATATCGAATGCTCATTTTGAGCCAAAAACACTTTATTTAGTGCAGTTTAATTTATTCTCAGTGAAAATATACTGTTGCGGAATTTTGAGCGTTAACGATAAACAACAAGATGAATCGAGGTGTACATTAATAAGTAATGTCACCATTTGTTGCCAAACATTTAATGGAACCTAACTCTAAAGTCAAATAACTCTTATAATCTCAATGTTCATGTAGGGCATAACCGAGGAAGTTTTTGAAAAAATAATAACAGCAACAAAGTTACCTTAATTCCTTACACTTTCTTAATTCCTTTAATGGGCTTTTCCATTTCTCGCTCTACAGGTAGACAGCTACATTTTAATTATTGAATAATATCCATCGTTTTATAAACTGTACTAAGTTTTAAAATTAACCACAATATGTTACTTGTATTATATGGCAATGATATCACCTATTCTTAGTTCAATTTTTTAATCTGGATCAATTTTATCGTATACCTAATTATTTTAATCAACCGAAAACATTATATTTTTAATTCTTACTTAAATATATCATAAACTTAAAGATGATTTCATTTAATTAAAAAATATCAGTTAATTCGAATATTCACATACAAATGATGTTTTTTTATAAATTAAACAAATAAATATTAGAATAATTGAAATATATTTTGTTTTTCAATACTATAAAACACAATTTTGTGTTGCTACACATTGTATGAAGATATATTTGACATCTCTGGAGATTGCTATACGTCATAGTTTCAATAACATAAATTAAAACAAATGATTTACCCCTTTACCCTAAGTTCTGTTTTTTTCGAGTACATAAATAAATATGATTAATGTAGGAATTAATGCTGCTGTACAAAATCAATATCAGTGAATAAAAAATATGTGTGTAATATACATATTTTAGATATGTTTCCAATTAAATCTCAACAAAAACAATTAATAACTTGTGTTATTCTACATAATATAATCATTCACAACTTTGTATTAGTATCTCCACATTCTTCCAGAAAATATTGAATTATTCTGCATGGTCTTTGCATTATGTCATGTATTATTTATTATGCACTAAAATTTCAATGATGGCGCATATTATGCTAGTACCCCCATTCCTTCCCTTTTAATTGAGCGAAATATGCGCTTCATTATTAATATTATTAACTAAAAAATTCTTCGCCTTCAGGAATTTGGGTTAATTATAAACGTTATGTGGAACAACTGAAATTAATGCTCATGGTTCCATGAAAGTATGAAAAATATGATGCACCAAAATGAGTTATTTTTACGGAGTATTTTATTGTCACTCAAATTATTCAGAAATAACTGACAAATAAAATACCAAGGGCAAATGCTTCAATTCAATAGACCATATTTTCAGAAATATAATATTGTGTTATCAATTTACGCAATATAAATAAAATCGTCTATTAACAAGACAATGTTAGAATTATTTTTTTTTAATTAAGTTAAGATACGCAATGAAACAAATACACAAATCCGTGAAATAAAGAAGTATACTCATTTTGCCATACAGTATATTGAACAATAGACAATATACGAACTTCGCGATTCATACAATACGAAGTTCTCTGCCGCCCTTAATAAATCCAATTGAAATTGTCTTTAAAAATAAATAATTTTAAATAGAAGCATCTCCGACTTTTATTGATATTTTACTATATTGTATATGGCGGGCATCCAAAAATTGTATTAAACAAAATCATTCAATCTATATTGTTGAACTATTGGTATCAACAGAAAGCTAACGATGTGTATTTTTATGTTATAGTGGTGTAAGTTTTATTAAGTAGAAATATAATATTTAAAAAAAGACTATAAAAAATTACATATTATTAAATAAACAGTAAAATTAAATTATTACATTATAAGAAGATAAACGACTCCTACATAATCTTCTATATTGTTTTAAGGACAGTTTTTTTGTGTCTAATTATGTTGTTTGTAACTTGCAAAGAGAGCTTCTCCCAATAAGTAATCGTGGCAGTTCCATACCTGAATGATTTGTTTGATCATCTTCTTCCACTGCGTTATTCAAAATTGAGATAATTCCAATGTCCATAGGGTTATTGTGGAGACTGTCACATCGCCTTTCAAATTGTAAATGACTAAAATAAATGATTATGATGCATGCAGTTCAGTTGAGTTTTGCGAAAAGAAGTGAAATCCATGCATCAAAATATTCGAAACGAATTAACCATCACATTACTGATTTAATAATGATGGACCTCATGAAATAGTTGTTATGTGTGCGCATAACTTCTACAATTTGGAGCAATTCCAAACCACTATTTCCAGCAGGTGTAAAATAAAAGGTCAGGAAAATATTGCTTGATAACCCCTTAAATTAATACATTTTGTAGTTTTGAAAAATGCATTTAATTCTGCTAACTACAGTGATTGCTGACATAGAGAAGCTTTCTTTAAAAAATATAAGAAACATAATTTTAGCCAAGAAAAAAAAGTGTTCTAGAACAGTACAGAAAGTCAAATATAAATCCATTTACCTCCTTATAATGCAACAATTTAATTTTGCTCAAGTTTTTCCAGATTTTTTTATTCTGATAATTTAATTGTATCTTGTACAGGTTGTATTGTACCACTGCACCATCAGCTTTCTATTGATATCAAACATGACAGCTCAAATTTATGTATGACAACATTCTAAAAAGTCACTGAAGACAGACTTTTTACTGATAACTCTATAAATATATTATAGTAAAGACCAGAGAATATAGATATGAAATAAAACTTAGAATAAGATAATTCATCCAAGATGCTAGCTATGTAAACTTTAGTTTTTAATATTTGTCAAAAATATTCCATTCTTCATAATAAAATATTATAATATGTAGAATCAAATAAGTAAAAATATTAATTACGTTATCAAATTAAATATTTGCTTAAACACAATATTTTGCCATATTATTGCCAAACATATTATATACTATTTTCGACTAGTAGATTATAAACGACCTGCCTGAATGTAATATTAATTTTGGAAATATTTCTTCCTACTACACGTGTAGCTTAAATGAATATTAAAAATACTTGCTACCTGTAGAAACTTTCCATTCTATCTAATTGTGATAAATATGCAATGTAAAGTCAAATTTACTTATTTTATTCGAACGAACGTTGCGAAAAATAGTAGGATTGCATAACATATCCTGACAAAATATAATGCTTGCTACCAACATTTCTTAACATAATTAAATTTAGTTCGACTGAAGCGTGTATTATAATATCTAAAACAAATTGCAAAATCTTCGTCTCTTCAAGATAATCATTTTCCTAATATGCAATGATGTTTGTTATGCATTATACTAATTATTTTTTGTCTTATAGTCTACATTTGGGATAAAAAAACAGTATGTGTTCTATTTTTTGATAAATTTTTAAATATTATCGAAAAGATGAACAAGCTCGTAATCTCGCTATATGAATGTCAATACATATCTAATCTTTTCTAGTCTTTTCTACTTCATTCTATATATACTGTTACGAAAGATTATTTTTGCCAACTACATCTAAATATATATTAGAATTTGCATAATGAGGTGAAGCAGCTATAAGCAACAACGCTGGTTTTCTAAAGTTGACAAATAAATATAAACATTTACTTATAAAATAATCCATGACGTTAAATAAATTATTTCACAACACTGTTAATATGTCAAATTTCCACAATTATAAGTTTGTGTTTAGGACAAATTCAAAATAATTCAATTGCAGTAAAAACAATTCTAATAAGTTTTAAAAAAATGAAAAAATCTTACCATAATGGTTGTAGTATATGTTATAGCTAAGATAATTTTTAATCAACAACTAAATATACAGTGATATAATCAAAATTCGCTTAATGTAAACTATCTTAATTAAGTTTCTATAATTTTCTTATACAATTATGTATGTTTATAACTATAATTTTTTCTCCCATTAGCACAAAATTAACTTTTTAAGGCAAGTGTACTTCATTCTTATAACAAAATTGTTGTCGTAATAAGAAGAATATTTTCTTAAAAATAATGATAAATATTTACGGAAAAAATGCTCTGCTCTTCTGGTTGATATATAGTCACCCTCTACCGTAGCTAAGGAGGTCCGAATTGAACGAAACGAGTCACTTGCAAAACATTATGTTGAATTTACGCAGAACTTCCATAGTTTGTAGTTTGCATAACATTGATTATATAAATAAATGTTATGACATCTATGCTGTATGTCGCAAAATATAAACATAAGAGTAGGATGATGGGAGAAATTATTAAAAGATAGTCATAAGTGAAATACAATTATTTTAATTGAGTTTTGACGCTCTATTGATATTTTGATTCATATCAATGCTGTATGTAAGTATACGTTGTTGTGACTGTTCGATACTTTGCAACATTAATGTTTTGGAAAATCGATGTTATGATATTTCGCTGTTATGAACTTTTATGCAAATGAATGTCATTCAATGTTATGTAGTTTTCCTGATGGAACCGAAGATGCGCTATGTTAGTTGTGATTACATACTTGTGTCCTAGTTTACTACAAGTTGTAAAAATAACTAATATTGCAATTTTGCGATTAAAAAAATAAAATCGGTTGGTGCAATGTATACAACAGGATCTAAAGATACGGCGTATAACTTAATAATACGCAACGCAACTTAATTCTGCGACGCAACATATTCTCTGACATTCAGCCACTGAAAAATTGTATAGCTGAATCTGAAAAAATACGGTCGGTTTCCAAAATGGCGAACTGAGAATTTTAATAAAGAGTACAATAATTAAGAGTCACAACGACCATTAACTATATCCCCGTCAGCTTTTTCAGCCTATCTAGTGTTCATAAATTTAGTATATTTATACTATAAGATGTTTTCAATATTATGTTAGTACCTATACAAATATTAACTTTCTAATATGATAATTAAAATATTAATGAATACATTATGTTATTAAGAAAATTCACGATCTATTCAAGCACTAAAGTAAAACATATTATTCGATAAGTTTATAATATATGTAGTCATTATAAACCATTACGGGATGACTAGATGTTAATAACATATGTTCGTTTTTGTATAGAATATATTAACATTTATACATGTAAAAGAATCGATAAGCTTAGATGGATATCATTTAATTAGGAAAATATAAGAAAAATCATCTATTACATTTTTTGTTGAAACACGACGCATTAGCGTTTTTTGCAATAAATACGAAGCAATAGTAAGCAATGAAAGTTTAGATATAGTATAAGATCTAGCTGTATCATATTTCATGTATAAAATATTTATTTATTGACAACATTATAAATTCTTTCAGATATAAAATGTATTTTCATTGTATAAGGACAAAAAATAATATCAGGAAATTCATGTTAATTTTTTTAAGTATTTACTTGAATATTGATTACTTAATATATTTTTATTTAGCCGATAAAACTATTTATCCTACCAATTAATATTTGTTAAATAGGTCATATTTTTAATTAATTATTCTTTGAGGCAGCAATAGAAAGCTTTCCTTCAAGTACAATAACAACCGAAATTAAATATTAACACAAAGGTACATAAATGTATTTTATGAACATAAATATATAATGTAATACATAATTTTGACAGGATAATAGATCATTCATTTCCGCATTTTTATATTTTGTGAAAGATTTAAAGGAAAAATATATATAAGGAGGATAGGACACATAAAGTTTCAAAGGTTCAAAAGCCAAATGTCTTTGTTTCATTTCATACACTGCTAAGTTGCAATATGCAAAATATAACGTGCAATACTAGATTAATTGATTAATTTTAATAATCATAATAATTAATCTGAAGTGAACGTTTACAGCAGGTATATCAACTCAACAGCATTCAACAAATAATATACAATACGTTTTGCTGCAATGCATCGTAACAATATATAGATAGGCCTATATATCTCTATATCGATCCACTTTTATAGCGACATTTATAAAGTTTAATTCAAGTCTACATTACAAAAAGGAAATATAAAAATGTTCTGTCAATTACATGGGCAAATAGATAAGGTTATACACAAAGTACATGAATGGATTGGATTGTTATAGGATAAATAACAGAGGCATTAGAGGAGGGTGTGAGAATATTCGAATGACACTATGTGAAATCCTTTAAAGTTAAAATATCCACAACATAATTTATGGATTGATATATCGAGTCATACTCATATAAACTTAAATATTACGTCTTAAAATCTTCATTATAATATGTACACCTATAAATGAGATGGACTGTATATATGAACAGATGGATGATGGCAGGTATTGACTATTCTCTTGAGTGAGATAGCAGATTATTTTTAGTATTGTTATTTTTATGCATAATTGGGCCATCCTATATGTGAAATGTATCTGGAAACTGTTAAAAAAGACATAAAATAATGATTTTGTATACTATAACTTCGAAGAAATAAATTTTAGGGGTATTACATATAAATATACCATACAGTGTATATTTAAAATTAACTAAATCAAGTCGACGTATATTATATATCACGTCATCTGTACACACATCTGTATACATTTGTAGTCGATACATTACAAAATCATGTCTCTGAACAAAATGTAAATTGGTTAAATTTTTTCGTCAAAAAATCTGATTTAATAAGATCAAACAGTCTTATAGTATTCCTATACAACTCGTCTATATGAATAGATATTTGTAATTAAAATGTATAACAGATCATGTTTAAAATAACTGTTTTAATTAATAAACATGCAATTAAATATTTAATCCGAAAGTATGAAAAAAACTTGAACTAATACAATATTATAAATAGGAATAAATATACATTGTATATGATTTACTATTAACCGGATTGTTTTTTAAAAAACTGTATCAAATTTTTGAATGTATCATGTGAAAGTAATTTTTTAATGGCTCCGTAGAAGTCAAAGAAGTTCTATAGCGTTATTGTGCAATGTTATTTTTATTATATACACCTATATATTAATGATATTGACAATCTGTCCACTGAAAGTCACTTCAGGCTTTTAACATGCTATATTGTTGCAATAATGGAAAAAGGACTTTTGTTCAATCCGAATTTATGATACAATAAAAAACACTGAATAAAAATTCTAAATTTATCTATTGCAATAATTCAATAATAAATTATTTAAAATATTTACTTAATTATTTTTATAATTTGGTTTTCAATTATTTTTTAACATACTATTTCATAATAAGTTAGAATTGAATCGTTGTTAATTGCTTAAATATTTGCTTATTTTATTATTTCGAAATTTAAAAGAATTGTTTTTAATTTTATTATTTATTTAAACAATTAATTTTTTGTTATTGTAAGTACATATATTGCAATGTATCGTATTGTGCTTTACAATATATTGCATATTATTCACGTATAAGATGCAATATATTACTTTTACTCTACCGTGTGGAATGAATTTAAAGAAGGAACAATGTTAGAACGATATAAGATAATATGTAAAAAAAGTATACTTTATAAAGTATTATTTTGTTTTGCTTTTGGAATTAATTTTTGTTAATCTAAATTAAATTTCAAAGAGCAGTCAAATGACAGTGAAATAAAAGCATTTGTTATAAACTAAATTGGATCTATTTTAAATGTGAGTGGCGATATACATTATAATAATGTAATTTGATAGTCACATGTTTTGGGTTACAAAAATTATGGTTACCATATTTAATCATTAAAATTTGGTTAACTAATTCAATATAGAGCTATAAAAGTATTAATGTACGTTACATACGTGAATATACAACTTTATAATATATGTGGTGTAATCAGATAAAAAACGAACTTATCATTAAGTATATCATATAAAACACATTTTGTAACATGGTATGATCATACTCGAACATTATTAAACAGTCAACTGTATATCCCTATAATATACTAATAATAAAATCATTTAGACTATAATCCAACACATCAAAGCATATCCTTGAAGAAAAGCTGGTCAATTTCATCACAAATAGTTTTCGGATTGACCTCTCGACTGTCCAATGTCGCCGTAGCGGAGGACTGCAACTGACCACGCTGCATTTGCTGTCCAACGGTTGACGACGGAACAATCGCGGTTCTGGTGGCTCCTCCACCGAACGCCATTGTGGTTGTGTCAACGGCGGCTGTCGAGCTGATCTGTGGTGCAGCTGATGTGTAAGCCAACCCAGGTGTGGTCGACACGACCGTTGAGCTACCATTCGACGGACTGTGGAACGTTGCAGGGACCAGACTCATGGGAAGAGCTGCCAGAGGTCTGGGGGAAATGCTGGATAGTGTTGCGGAAAATGGTGTCACCGGTAGCCGTGTTGACGGGGTGTTCTGCGATAGGAGTGGAGCTCGTGGGGAGAACATGTTGGTCGTCGAGGTTGTTCCCAGGGAAGGTGTCGTTGATGTCGTGCTATTCAGTGCCTGTTGCTGCCCTGTCACGGTAGCTGCAGTGCAGACCGAGGATTGAGAAGTACTCCCGGCAGGAAAGCGGGAGAGTGAGCCCACACTACCCCCAGCACCTCCTCGCATGATAGTTGGTTGCTGCTGTTGTTGTTGTACACTATCGCCTTCTCTGCCACCGATAGTTCCGCTGTTGTTGCCACCATTTCTGTGATTCTGATGCGTGGCTAGTGAGGGTGACGAAGGCGCTTGGAATGTTTGCATGAGGCAATCTGTTAAGAATGGAAATATGTTGATCATTAGAAATGCTGATATTAATTTTTTTAACTATAAAATTAACAAGTTGGTGTACCTTTTAAATGAAAAAGTTATATTTATCAAATAAAAATAATTTATTATGAACAACATATTGTGACGCAGAACAATCCTTTTAAATACTATTTTGATTTTAATTATCAAATAAAATGGTTTTAAATTTTGTGATGTGGTTGCGACTGATAGACGCAATATGGAATATATGTATACATTATTTAAAAATTACAAGTTATATTATACTTTCAAATAATTATTTGTAAAAATTTTTGCATGTTTTTAACATTCTTATTTATTTTAATTATAAAAGTTTATAATGTTGTATATATATTTCATCATTTTTTTACAATATATAAATAATTATTTGGCTGTTTTTACACTAACGGACTTTATTATAAAACAGCCAATGTGATAAATGTTGACGCATCGCATTAATAAAATGTGAATGGTGCAGAATTTAAATGATATAAAAATATTTAATTTAGATAGACATAATACTTTTTATGTATAGTAGATATGATTGAAAATAGCAATAAGGAATAATCTTTGGTTTTTAATTTTCACATGAAAGAAGACACCTAGTATTATAATATTTTATTACAAATATGTTTGTTACACTTAATGCAGGTAATACTATAATACACATTAAACATAATTTAATCAACAGGAATTTGTTATGTTCAATATAAAAAATACGTCTTTCCTATGTGAAAGAAAGTACATTGAAATATTTGAAATTTATTTTTTAAAGATTCCAAAAATGTTATATGTTTCAGAAAAACTTTTAAAAAAGTATATACAATCATTTCTCACATATTTATGCTTCGAAACAAAATTGTAAGCATATAAATAAGTTGCAATTTCCATGAATAATTATACGTTTGATTGTGGTATCTAACACTGTAAAATCAAGAAAGCTTTAATATTCACGTTGAATTTATGTCTATTTTTTGAGACAATAAAGCGACAATAAATAAAAAATATATCGCTAAAATTTAACTGAACTGTCAACGAAATAACAAATGATTCCCTTGAAATTAGATTTATGTGAAAATCTGAATAATGGTATTTGAAACACTCCAAACAAATAGTTATTGAAGTTAACATGGATGGTTAGTTCATAATCACATGCTTTTTTATAAACAAGATATTTAGAATGAAATTCAAATAATTTATAATATATTTTTTTAATATGGTATTATTGTTTTGGAAGTAATATTTTTAAACTAACAATATTTCGACGATCTAACTAAATACACTGTTTTCCATAGTGTGACAAAATTGTCTAGTAATTTAATTAGTAAATTTTATGTTCTTAATTATTTTAATTCATGTAACCAACCAGTATTTTAATGTATTTTTAACAAAATAAATTGTAACATTAATTAACCAAACATATAGATTAATAATATTATAAATTCAGCATTAAACGATGAAAAACATTTTTTAAGTTGTTTTCTTTCCGACTTCATTTAATAAAATGTTAATATTTATTCTTTCTGACTCCATAGCATCAAACAGACTATAGGATAGATGTGTATATATTCAACATTTTCTCCTAGAGTCAAAAATGAAATTTATTAGATATATAATATATGTAATATAACAGCTTTTGAAGGCAGACACTTTGATTAGAATCAATTTCTGGTGTTAATGGTAATTCGTTTAAATATACTCATTGATTATTTATCTATACTTGGGGAAATTTATTTTTTACACATAGGAATGATAATTAAAAAGGTTGAGAAATAGTTGAGAAAAAAAATAGTTGAGAAATACCTAGAAATAATATAATTACATACAACACTTTGTTTAATGATTATGTAACAAAATTAAAAATTATCTTTTGATATTAAAAAAATGAAGCAAAATTAAATACAGCTACACAAAAATATAATCATTTTTGCAGACTTATAATATCTATGATGATATGTTATACTCTATATTCTAAATAATTATTTATTTTCAATATATTTAAAAAATACGAGCATCTCAATTTGTGTTTAAAATTCAAAGAAACTTGAAATAATAAAATAGTTAGATTAAAATAACTTAACAAGGAGAGAAGGGAGAGGGGAATGTCTCCACTTAAAGATAGAAAATGGAAAAAGGGTGAAAAAAACACGAGGGAAAAGGGGAAGGGGGAAGGAGAAAATAATAATACAGGGAAGGAAAGAATGAAGGAGAAGTAAAAGGTATAAAGAAAAATAAAAGAGAAAAGTAATCAAAAATAGTGGGAATGGAAAAAAGAAATGGCACAATATGGGAAGTGGGATAGAGAAAGGCAGCAAAAAAAACACAGAAAAACTGAGGAATAATACGAAAACGAAGGTAGTTTAACGAAGTTGTTTAACTTTCTTTTAAATTTTGGAATTTTATAAGAGAATGATCCCTTTGAAAATGTGGTAGCTGTTCAGGTATGGTTTACAGTTGACACTCACTTCTAGCTTGCTGAGGAGGTAGCATCTGTCCACCAATGGGAATTCCATATTGAGTGTGAACTCCATGATGACATAGGTCCTCATCGCTTCCACCTCTGCCGCTATCCGACTGCTCTTCGTTGCCACCCACGCCGTTAGGGGCGGGTCCGCCGCCGCCAGCTTGACTACCGTAGCCACGATTTCCGAGTGTACCACACTTGCCACAAGAGCTCTCGTATGCCCACATTCGAATCTGCATTAGGAAATGTACATATTTTTAAATAAAATTACAAAGCAATTGAGAAATATTATATAATCTGGGAGTTTTACAATTAAATGTACATTAATACTTATATATCATTTTGGTAATTTTTTTAGGGATGACAGATGTGAAAGCTTTAACCTTCATCAAAAAAGTAAACGCACTTCCTGTAATAGAATTACTATGTATAAAACGTATTTGTTTATATTTTAACATTTAAGAGTTGTCTATATTATTATATCCCTATATAGATATCGAAAAGCCAGCCTATAAATAGTAATTACGTGCCTAAAAGCTATAATCGTAATAATTATGTATTTAAATAAAATCATTTTAGTAAATAATTTTTTTAAAACGAGGAAAGCATTATCATGTGTATAATCAACATTATGCTGTTTTATACTAATTTATTCAAAACAAATATTTTTATGGGTAATAATTACATAATACTTTTTAATGTATTTTTAGTATGTGTATATATGCACATCATAAACATTATTTAATTTTATTATAATGTGTACAATTTGTATCATATAAACAAAATATATAAAATCATTAATCAATATGTCATTCCTGTTATAGTTAATTGTAGCATAAAACAAAAAATATATATTAATGTTTAACTACATTTTAATGAATAGTAAATGGTCTTAAACTAGCTAGTTTAGTAATGCATAGTAAAAGTGGTACAACACCAAAATGTTATATAAGTGATAAAAAGATATTAAATGAAAATAGTATTAAATATATGTATATACATATATTATATGTTGTATATGATAATCTCTCAAACACTGCATTGTTGCTACATTTTCGATAAGAAAATGAAACGGTTACACTTCCTGCAAACGATAAAAACATTTCACAAAAATGGCAGTAAAACGAGAGAGCATATCAAAATCGTATTAAAATAGCCTATATACACTATTGTTTCGCAGCAATTTGCAACCTTGTGACCCTCTTAAATCAGTTACAAGACTATCGTGTTGACTTGCAAACTATTGTCACCTTCTATAGTGTTTCCATGTGGTGCTTCATTAATTAATTATATCCGCGGGATAGTGGGATAATTATACTTTCCTTGTTAATAACGTCGGTATTATATATATATATATATATATATATATATATATATATATATATACATATATATATATATCAGAATTCCTGAAATAAATATACATTCGTCTACTAAAAAAGATTTAATCAACTTCACAAACATATTAAAAAAAATTATTGATCAACACTCCACCAAAATATGTTACTCAAAATCTCTCTTTTTTGTTATATAAATTGTAAGACTTCAATGAAACTCAATTAAAACTGACAATTTCTACTAACAAATACTTGTTATTATCTTTAAAATGTTAAAGGTTAGTTGGTAAATAGTCTTTAAAATATTATTATCTCAATTCCACATATTTCGCAGAGTATACCAGCATAAATTACGTAATACATTATATAATACCAAATGTAATATATCTGATGAATGGGGTAAGCTTAAGCCATACAGTCTATAACATCTCAATGACCGTAATCTGCAACTGATTTCTCAACATTTTCGCAAAAGATTTAAATCTAATTATCCCCAATGCATCAAACGAGTGACCATTCGATTATTATATTGATACCTACTGGGCGCAGTCAGTGATTCAGTGAATTAAAGCCTTGTCGTCCTTTTTCTTCATGATGAAAAAGTCAGACAATTTTGTTTCTTCTCTACAATTTAACCTGTAATTTTAATTGTGTTTATTTTATGTTGCATTTTTACTCCTGTATTATAAAACTGATAAAATCTAGAATTTGTTTTACTGATGTGGGAAACATTCAATATGTATAAATATATATATTTAATAATAATATAAATCGTGACTAAACACAATTAAAAATTCAATTAAATAAAGATCAAATTATAAAGCATGTTAAGCTGCTGTTAATTTTGTGTTACTTTTGGTATTTTTGATATTATCAAAACATTATTTAATAATGTATTTTATTCCTACGTTATCGAAAGATTCTGTGATTTATTCGTAATATATAAAACAAAAAAATACTGTATTTCAAAAAGTAATATGAATTAAAATAGTTTTCAGGTTATTATAATACAATCATTTAAAGTAAAATGTATTTAATTGAATTAAGTATGAAAAAATTGTTTTAAATAATTCGTTTCTATAGGTAAATAATATAAAATATAATTATATATAAAAGTAAGATATTTAAATACTAAAACGAATGTAAATTAAAACCTACATATAATATTATTAGATTTCTTTATTATATATATATATATATTCGTATATATATATTTATAATATTATATATATTTCTCTGTTTGTATGTGCGAAAAATGTATTTATTCTAAACTAATTGAAATTGAGCTATCTGATTTTCACTGTAACTATTTGTTATTATAAGTAATATATGTTATATACACAAGCGATTTTTATTCTTAAACGTTAAGCGACTATAAGTTTAGCTTCATTGTGTAATTATAATATAAAAATGAATCATTTTAAATAAATCTAACAATTTTTTATACTACAGTTTAGAAAATTATAGTTTAAAGTATCAGAAGTTTAATATATTAAACATAATGCATTCTAACCTATTTTTCATCAAATTTACGTTCGATAATTGTTTATAAAATTATCTATATCAACTTGAATATAAATATGTGAACTATATGTAATGTTCATGCAAAATGTGTCAAGTGTATAATAATACATTGCGTGCACACTTTTTTCCTTGTTGATTTTTTCTCAACAAATATCATATAAATTATACGGATGTCAGTAATTTCGTCATTTGTAAATTTCTTAAATATAAATCAAAACAAAACAGACATAACTAAAATAGCTAAAGTTATCTAAGGACAGAGAGACAGTTATATGCATATATTATCTTTGCTAGTTTTAATTATACGAAAAACTAAACGAAATGTACAGGAACTTAAGGGAAACGTTTTATTCCGGATATTTACTGGAACGAACTGTGAGATGCTGAGCAGAACGCTGTTTTACATGTTTCACTGCAGGCGGTTCCCCATGGGGCCTCCTTTTTCCTGGAACTCCTAATGACTAGTACTTCACGGCCTCCAGACACTGCGTGTACCATGTTTTACATGCAAGTTTTTAAACTCGCATTGATATCCTGGAGCTATATACTCCTTCCCAAAGATGGAAAAAGACAGAATAAGAGAGATTGTTAGGATTGTTAGATGCATGCTGCTGGTGGTGATTAAATCTCAAATGTCACCACTGTGGCAAAAAAAATAATAGCCTCAATTTCAAAGAATTCTAATTGTGTGTTATCATCATTTAGAAAAAACTGTTTAAGTTTGAAAAATTAACAAATTGCATTTATAAATGTATTTATATAAAGTTTACATATAAACACCTTAATAGTTGAAAAAATTATAACATAACTTCATACTGGTTTATAACATTAAAATTATCCAATTAAAAAAAGCAAACGGAAGGTAATATTATATTTTTCAATTATTGAAATTTATTAAGTGTACCGGATTTGTTAATTGGTGTATCCCTTTTAATGTATTCAAAAATTAGAAATGATAAATTAAAGTTATTATTTTAATATTTACTTTAATGGCAATATTTACCCTAAACATTTTGACTTTTAAAACAATGTTCATAAGTGTTTAGCTTACATGAACCTCATATAAAATATGTATATACAGTAAGATAATTTATAAATTCTGAACGAATATATAAATTTACATACCACGAAGATGACTTAATCAATGATATACAAACTGAAAGGTCCTCTTAACACTTACAATTGTATAATAAGATTATGCTTGTCAATAACCATATTATAGAATTACTAATGACTTTAACATATAATCATAAAACAACGGTTCGTCTGCTTTTTTACTACATTATGTATTATTTTTATCACTCAATCTACTTATATATACTATCATCATAAATTTGGTTCGTGTCTCTATAATCCCTTTATTTATAATACGAATTGTTCAATTAATCTTTTTCTTCTTAATGTATGAAAAGCATTAAAAGGAACAAACTGATGACTCAGCAATCTGCGATCGAGGTATATGTGAATTGAGTGAATTGAGTGAATTGAGTGAATTGAGTGAATTCTTAAATGTATATTTATATTTAATGATTTGATAAAACAGTTTGTCAGGAACATAACGTATTGTGAGGTATAAATATTTTGTTCAGCTTTGTCATAAATAATGTATTAATATGTCATAATATGTACTGTAGTTTATTTTGAAAAGTATTTTAATTTTAGGGCTAATATTAGAACTGTGTATACTGTATATTACCATGCTTAGTTGATTTAAGGCAAAAAATTGACCAAAATATGAGTTATGTCAAAATATGTTATGTTCTCAACTAATTTCTCAATACATTTATTGTATACACATACAAATGGAAAGTTAAAACTATCATACATCATCAAACAAGTTTTACAAATTTATTAAATACATCCAGGTTATAATAGTTAGACTTTTGATTAAAACATTTTGTGGATTTATTATTCAATATTTTATAGTTGTTACAGACATTAAAATGTCACAATTTACGAGTAGTAAGAAAGGAGAGCATCGAGTCAACTTAATCGATATTGTTGACTATAAAATCGTTTCACAGGATGACATGTTTGGGCCTACATGTTTCAACCAATGAAGGATGAATATGTTTAAGTAAGACAATAGAAAACAATCATTCACCAACAAATGTAACGCATGTCTATTAGAAAATATCTGTTTATTTAAATTTTAAGAAATATTGCCTCCCTCGTAGTTATTTGCGACATATTCAGGCTCCACAAGAAGGTATCAGTTAATTATGTCATTAAAAATTACACATTAATATTGCATTTATCACATACATTTTAACTTTTTAGTCGAATTGCGGAACAAGTTAAGCTTAACCGTTTTAGTATAGTCTATATAATTACAATAAAAAAATTAATTAATACTATACAAATTGCTGTCCATGTCAACAAAACTCTTTTGGTTAAACATTAAACTTTCTAAATTAAAACATGATAGATAGATAGACATGTTGCCATAAAATCATCCAAATTCTAAAAATACTATTCTGAAGAAGTAGGTAGTCTATTAGCTATCTTGTTTCAATTATCACAATTAAAAATAAATAACAGCGATAAGTCCAACGTCTATCCCTGTAAGTATATAGTGAATTAGTCCGGTGAGGCCTAAACCATAAAACCGTTAGAAATATTTGCATTTTTGTAAATAATTACCAGTAAAAATAGTTTTACTAATTTTACCAATTTTGCAAGTGTTTTTATGTCTGCCTATATTTATACAATTTGTTTGAGTAAATTGATTTTATAAAATAATATAAAATATAAATATTATTAATGGTTTAATTATACAGTGATACAATTACTTATGCGTATTATACATTTTATTGGTTATATACTTATTAATTTGTTTTTGTTAAAAAAATTAATTACTTGTCTACAATATACATATACTGTAAAATGCGTTAAACCTTAAATTTTAAATGATGGTATATTTAGTTGCAACATATTTGACTTTTAAATAGTATGGTAAAGTATGGAATCGTAAATCTTTCTTCAAATTACACTTAGTGTAAATACACATTTCAAAAGCAAGCTGTCTTTGAAGCAAACCGTTTCGCAGAAATGTAAAAAGTTGGCCAAAAACCATTCCAAACAAACATAAAAATTAGACCACTTTATATTATGTGGGATTACTAAAAGAAAATTAAAAAATTTGGTGTACATTTTGTAAAAGAGTTATTAACATATATTAATGTACAATATGTATTATTATAGTAAATTACTCACATTTTGGTTCAATTTATTTAGCAATCAACATTACTATAATATATATGCATTGACCCACTATTATACATTAAAACTTTTAGTAGACAAACATATCATATTCGCATATTATATATTTTGGGGAGTATGATAGTAATTGAAGTTATTTTTCATATTTATTTTTCTGAATATATTTACAATTTGAATTTTCTTTTTAAAATACTGTTGATTTTGTGAATTTTTTAATACAAATGGACTCTAAAAGGGAACATTTTCTAAAAATGTAATTTAAATCTATCTAGAGTTAAAATTTTAACAGTGGAGAGGGGAGAGTATGTCAAAAGGACTCATCAACTGATTACGTTGAAATTACACTAACGCGGTAAACAGTTCAGAATGACAAGACACAAACAAGCTAAATAAAAAAAACATTTAAAAGTAAAAGTACTTTTTTTATTAAATACATTATATATGTTTCGAACAACGGTACATTGAGAAGATATTTATTCGAATATTAATCGGGTTTTTTGTTATACTCAATACTATTTTGTACACTCTATAGGCACAAACGATTTGATTGGACAAATCAATAAATACCTATAAAATCAAATTAGTAAGAAAATTAACGTAGATCATAATAATTTTAATATAGCGAAAATAAAACAAAAATAGATTATTTGTCATCAATTAAACGATGAATTACCATAGTGGAAGATCAGCGTATAAGAAATGAGGTAAAAATCCGTGATATAATGTAGCAAATATAATTATTATTTACGTATACAGTATATTAATATTAATTTCATTTCATCAATTTTGTTATGTGGTGTTGTATTTTTACTTTTGGCCAACACGTTTCAAGGGTCACATTTACATTGAAGAAGGCCTTATATGAGTAAACATAGCCAGTGCAGTATATCTATAAAATATCTGTGCTGTTATCGATTTTATTATAGGTAATAGATAACATTTAGTCGTTATTTCAAAACATTTATATAAAATCAGCTCTTTGTACCAATTTATATATTTATTATTTGTAGTTGAATGATTCACCTGCACTGACAATATAAATATTTTTTTAGAGAAATACCACTAAATACGAGTGTGAATTTACCAACTTACTGAGTCTGTCTTTTTTCCTCCTCGGAGAGGTTTGTGGGGTAACGTGGCGGTGTGATCGCGTCGTTCGATTTCGGGAGAACAATCACCCCCCTCTGGGTGTGCGCTGTCTACACACATTGAGCCAGAAAGTCGTCGAGGCTGTGACAATATGGAATACGAGGACAAAATTTACACTTTTATTATGTACAGAGCACATATATTTTTCAATACTTATCTAAGTAATTATGCAACAACAAATAGTTATTTTTACATTTTTTCATGTTGAGTAACAACAATCTTATATAAAAAAAAATACTAAACTTACTTCTAATTCCAATATATTTACACATTTATATAACAACTATATGGTTTTCTATACTTTACACAACACACACATATATACTGTAATATAGTTTAAAATCGTTTAGGAGTTATACAATTCGGGCGGATACAGGGTAGATAATCAATGCGTAAAATATGTTGATGCCATTTGTTATATATATAAAATGTTTCATTTCATGATGCCTTTTTTATGAAACTTTCTTTAGTGTCACACTCGTTCTTTTCATTTAAATATTATAACATGTGAATGTGCAATTTCTCTCAATACTGATTTGCCAATTCATTCACATTGTTTATGTGCTTTACCTCCTCAGTATTGATGGAACCTTTTCCTTCTCAATATTGATCAACGTGACCTATTCCTACTCAGTATTGATCAACGTGACCTATTCCTTCTCAGTATTGATCAACGTGACCTATTCCTTCTCAGTATTGATCAACG
>JAUZND010013774.1:0-27972 GCA_034780555.1 Coelogynopora nodosa | reverse complement strand
GTGCCCAGATAGGCCACGATGGCCGAGCTCATCAGCACGTCGCCGGTGATGTTGTGGTAGCGCACCTTGAGCACCTCCGCGGCCTGGGTCCAGCGGTCCTTCTCGCCGCCCAGGCCGCCGATCAACTTCTCGGCGCGTTCGAGTTTCTTGCTGCACAGGTCGATGTTCTCCTCCAGGTCCTTCTTCTTCTGCTGCATCTCGTCGAGCTGGTCGGTGAGCGCCTGCAGCTTGTCCTCCACCTCCTGCAGTTGGGCGCGCTTCTCATTCAGCTTTTTCATCTGTTGGTGCCGCGAGGGAGGGTGGGAGTGGGATGAGATTATCGAAATGAGCGCGTTTGGCATGTTACCCTTTTCTATATTTCGGATGAGACTTACATTATTGTTCTATTTATTTTGGTACTTAGAATTATATCAAAATATATAAGCTTAATTTAAAACAATAATATTGATCTTTTACACTTCTATGACATAAAATGACAAATATATAACATATTTTCCAAGACATATATATAAATATTTAAGCCGAGTCATGATCAATTATTGTAGAGCGAAGCCGCGAGTCTCGTTGCTGCATTGCAAAAACATGTTGTGTCGTACAACGCTATTACACTTGAATTCCCCTGAGGTTTATATATAAACTATCTAGAGACAACATTTAAAAAGCCTTTATAAGTTTGCCATTATTTCATGCATTATTAGCGTAACATTTACTTCACTTATTTTACTTCTGTAATGAAATAATTCACATTCTATTTTGTTACTTTAAGCAAAATTCCCAGAAAAGTTCCATTACACAATATATTCCTTTTTTTTAATCGTAATTATATAAAGTATGCATTTTACATATCTACATAATTAATTCACATGCAATAAAGGTTTGAAATATGCATCTTTGATTTTTTTGAAAAATTCATATTTTAAAATTTTTGTCATTTGAACAAACATCAATTATTTTAACAGTATAGTTTTGGTTTTGAAAACGGTACATTTAAAAATATGACTGGTAGATCAGCTGACTTATTTTTATTGATAAAACTACAAAATAATTTTTTTAATAATCTTTTCTTGTTAAAATAAGAATGCATATTTGTTAATTTAAACTAATTTAATGCGGGATAAAATATAGAAGTACTTACTGTGAACTCATAATATGAGAAAAAAGACTCTGTCAATCAAACACAATCATCATTATAACATGAACTAGACTGTCTCCTCTTGTGAATCTATACTTACTATATATAATATAATATATAATAAAATATTATATAGTAAAACAAAAATTGTAATATGTCTGTTAATAATATTAGTGATTGGACTTTATTAAAGTTCCGCCCAATCTAAAGAAATGTTATCAAAATTTCATAATAATATATCGGTACCATTAGAAAAGTAGATTTTTTGGTCTAATTTCAAATAACGAAATCATCACTTAGTGTATAGCGTCTAACCCTCTACCCACCTGCTTCTCCAGCTCAGCATCGGCAATGGCCAGCTTCTCCTTCTTGGGCGCCACAATCTTGGCCACCCGGTCGTACTTGTCCAGGGCCAGGATCCACTTGCACAGGCCTTCACATGCCGTGCTCGCATTGCGCACAATCTTGGGGTCGAAGTCCGTGTTGGGCACATAGATGTCGCGGATCTTCTTCATGATGGGAGGGGCGATGTTGTTGATGTCGTAGTTCTTGAGTCGCTCCAAAAACTTGAGGTCGCCGAGCACCTGGGGGTGGGGGCAGTTAGTTCGGGGGAAGGAGTCAATAAACTTGTGGCGACCTTTTTCACAAGGGAAAACGTGACTTTATTGTGGGCCATTATACTGTTGTAAACCATATTTTTCATCTAAATCAAGGTGTAATACATCCACTATTTCTGCATGTCATTACTAAAAAGAATGGGTATTTTTTACATTAATTTTCATATTTAATTGTTATAATAAGGAATTTGTCATGCTAATACATAATACCGTAACATAATAATACCATAACAACGTTATAACTTTATAACCTTTAAATTAATTATTAGTAGCTTATTTAAAAGTTTTAAGTTTTAAGAAAAAATATTAAGAAAAAATATTAAATTTTCCGAACATGTATTATTCAGTGAAATTGTCAGAGAAACTCAAACTGTAATTAATTTTTCAATACATAACCCATTTAAAAAACGGGGAAAACAAATCTTGTATTTATATGCAAATTAAACAACATTTCTGAAAAAAACTATTAATATGTGAACCAGCCGGCGGCCACCTTGAGCGAAGGCCCCCAGTAGTCCTCCACCATCCGTCCGGTGCTGGGGTCAGGCTTGCGCTCCGCCTTCTCGGCCAACATGACGCAGACCGCTTCCATCACCAGCTTCACAATCGACGGCGGGTTCTTCATCGCCTTCACCATCGTTATATCCTGGAAAGGGGAGTGGGGGGACTGGTCAGATATCTGGTGGTCCTTCTTTATGATGTAACCCCTCTGGTGTCATAGTGATAGTTACTGATATATTCAAATATGGCGCATATATACGACCACTACACAATTAAATTATTCGGCTGGAAATAATATAATTATTTGGCGAGCATTAAAACAAAAGTATAAATGAAGAGATAGTTTTATGTAAAATTAGTGTTTATCAATAAATATACCGGACTCTTTGCAGTCGATAAACTGCAAATGTTGAAAAAAACAGAACTTATTTTTTAATATCTTATTATTAATAAAATTTAAATAATATTTCACTTTTGTTTTATGATAAATCTCTTTGAAACTATCTTAACCGTGACATAAAATAATTATAACTGTATTAGATGGAGAGGAAAATGGTACAATGTGATTATTGTAAATCCAAATTACGATAAATTTTATTACATTGATTATTGAAACAACATTTATTAAAAGTCTCATACTTAATGAATCTAAAAAAATATCCTCATGACACAGGTAATGTTGAATAAAATATTATTTTCTGCAATAAGGTTTTTGTTACAAAATTTAAAATGTTACAGAATCCTTATCAGGAACATTATCTAACAGTAGTATGTAAATCATAATGTATATGATTACATAAAATATTTAACAAACATATGGGAATGAAGCTTATGAAATGATAATCCGGTTTAATACACAACGAGTATGCTTTTCACAAAAATATACATTGCGCATTAGGATTAGATTACTATTAATAAAGATAATTAACTAAATAAAGTGTTATGAAACCATTCAAAATCGTAAAAAGTGTCTATTAATAAACAAGATTTATTAGTAAAATGCTTTGCAAAAAATATTTAAATGTATTAAATTCCTAAAATGTTAAGATTCTAACTAAAACACATTGAAATGAACGTATAGTGCATGTCAGTTAAGTCTCTTGATATATTCCTTTTCCTAATTAATTTAATATAAAATAATTAACAATCAGCGTTTCATCAATTAAACCCAACGTCATTTCTTTGTAATAAATTACAAATAAAAAATAAATTTAGAAAATCAATGGTATTATATTAGTTTTGGTCAAATAAAAGTAAAAATAAATAAGAAAATAAAACAAATGAATGGACAAAAATAATAAAAAACAAGCTAACAGTTGAGTATACACCAATTGTAAAGTAGAAATAATACTATGTTCGTATTTCTTGTTTTATTTCTACGAAGAGCCGCCCGTGTCTACAAAATCACTATCGTTATTCTGAGAATTAAATTTTATTAATTTATTAATTTAAAATTCAAATGTAATATTTCTGTTAATGTTAATTGTCAGTAAACAAAAATAAATAATGCATACTTAATGGATATTTTGCGCAAATATTGACACCCGGTAATTTTATATAATCAAGTGGATATTGTTATTCGGGATGAATTGTTATCGTCATAATATTTAATTTGTGGTCAAATATTTGTTCACAATCAGAATAAATAAAATATGATTAATCAGAAAATAAAACGCCCTGTTGTAATTTACAGGGCGTGTAATTGAACCATTGTTTACTATTCTGAATCGGTATTTAGTTATTCGTATAATATTTCTTAAAAAACCCTACTACGGTACACGGCATATAGAAAACAAATTTAGTAAAAAGATTTAAACATTATTCTATACATTAGACTACAACAAGAGTTCGCTTTACTAATTTGAATCGTCTATTTTACGTTGTATATTAGATATAAAGGGTAGTTATAATTATGCATTAGTATATGAAATGCATAGATTTATACAAAAATGCATACAAATTAACAAATCTCTTTTGTATACTGATTTATGTTTTAACTATTTAATTATTTAATTATGCCTTAAATTGTTGATTAATAAACGTATACTTATAATGTATAATCGGATAATTAGGTTGATTTGTATAGAGGGTCTGATTCTTTTTTTATTAATTGTAAACACACTTAATTTCGATAAAGAATTGTCTTAATGTCATACAAGGCAAAATTATTCCTATCGTTCTTATTTTTAATTAAATGATATAATATGTTTTCCGGCGCATAAGTTAATACTTCTTATAAGTAGACCCCCATACTTTTATTCCAAACATCATGATTTTTACATGTTTTTCGTGTAAGTTGAACCACGACTCTAAACATGGTACCTATATACATAAATTTGTATAAAATAGGCATGTATATTTAACATTCTGTGAATATTTATATCTATCAACCCATGCGATCTTCTGTACAACATATACCGTATAATTACTTAAATTATTTTCACTTGGCCTTCAAAAATAAAGTAACTGGGATTTATATCCTTCGTACAAGTCAAACCAACCCAGACCTTTCATCAAGGAAAAGGTGCATCTCAAAACTCGACTTATACGCCGGAGAACACGGCAATAAAATGTAGACCATTGCTTCAACTATACAACATGAACATCAATTGTGAGGGATTCACCACCTACCGCCTGCTTGAGCGTGTTGAGCGAGGCCAGGGCCTCCTCGAGAATGGGCATCGCTTCGGCCAGGTCGGCCTCGCAGTCGTCCTTGATGGCCTGGGAGGCCGCGGCCGCCTCGTTGGCCACAAGCTGGTCCGCCGCCACCACCTCCTTCTTGGCCTCCACCTCCACGGCGTCCTGCTCGATTTTCACCATCAACTTCTCGGTCTCCTCCGAGGTGATGATGAGCTGGGGCTGGAGTTCGATCAGCTCCTTCTGCATCTTGGAGACCTCGCCGGCGGCGAACAGGAGCTTCTCCAGTCCGGTCAGGTAGCGGTTGCGCATGAGGAGGAGTTCGTTCCGCTTGAGGTCGAGGAGGCGCTTGAAGGTGCGGATCAGCTCGAGGTAGGAGGTGGGGGTGACGTAGTTGTGCCGTCGTAGGATTGCCAGGAATCTGTTAGGCAGGGCGCAGTCATCATTTATAGAGTTAGAAACATAGATATGTGTATACATATAGGTAAGATGGCGCATTTTGCCCCATATAGCGGCCACAAATACTTCAATCACATGAAGGAACTTGTAGCGTCTAGTGTAAATCTAATTGCATCATTAATTATTATAAATATTAAACCTTCCCACTAATCATGTGTACAAATTGAAGTCTTCCAAGTTGATATAGCTTTTCAGACATTTTAAAAGATTTTATAAAAACAGTGTTTCTGAAAGTGAAATATTATTTTCTAGAGTTTTTTCAATATTTGTAATTTGTATTATATTATAAACTACAAATAATACGCAATAAGCTGCCTTGAATTCAAGAACTGCATTAATAATTGTCAGTATCTAGTTATTATCCAGATTTATATTTTTAATTTTGAAATATATAAAGTCATAATTTTAATAATAAAATCATGCAACTCCTTCACATTAAACCTGACATGACCAACGTAAACATATAATATTCGTGATCGAAAATTGTTATTTTTTAATAATTAATATAAATGTTGCCACTTTGGTATGTAAGGGATTAATAGATTATAAGGTAGTTGGAAATATAGGTTACCACGCATATAAACTTCAAAAAGGTCTTTAATTGTACTTTATGTCTGAATATCTGATTCCGATTTATAGTAATTCTAAATAAATGCATTAATTATATCATTATTATAACAATTTTTGAAAGACATAATAATTATAGTAAATATTTCATATATAGATAAATGATGAAATATATTTTGTAGAAACTTTTTCAGTCTAAAGTTAAGGAAATCAATTAACTATGGGAAAGTGACATGTGGCACTGACATTAGAGGTATAATTACTACGGTATTCTGTATAAGAATATTCAATATCTTTGGCCCTAATGCACTTCAACAGAGGCTAATACTGTCGGGTTTAAGCAATTAAAAATAATAAAAAGCAGCATTCGATTGTACTATTCTAATAACTAATGCGAAGGTTAATTTAGTTAAATAACGTGACGTAAGATCCGTGGAACCGACAAAGTAAGATCCGACAATAAGTATTGCATTACTATAATTTCCATTAGAGGAATATTGTTTCGAGTTACAACTATCTCAGCTTATAATTTTACAGTTTGAGATCCATTAGATCAATGTAAATTAATATCAGTCTCTGATCACAAACAACTCCGAGTTATTATTTAATTATGCAAATCATATTATGAAATAAATTGTATTTCTTTTTGACGTATTTTCTGAGTATAAAATAATGTATATCATATTTTTAATTGTTTAAGTGCGTGAAACTTTAAAATATCCATATAAAAACAATATGTATTCACATTAGTTAATAAAATAGCTAATGACTCGTAAACAAAAATTAATTTAAAAGTTTGATATTATCTATTATTCCAGCTAGTCAATGCATATTAATTATAAGACAAATTTCATTGTATGTAGTCAATAATTTGGAGATTATTAAGTTTAACTATATTAGCCTTAGCCAATTTTCATCTGCATTAAAATACTAAATAATCAACTTCCAGAAAATTTCGTAATCTGAATAAAATGAAGCACCTACCGCATTTTCCACTGCATAACTGGTAGTGGAGCCCACCACAGTTTTAGTGATTAATACTCCATTTTTATGATCTGTATATAAATCGTACATCCATCCAACTGTTCATTTTGAAATTTAAAAAAAAATACATTAAGCGTTAAAATTTCAATTCACTTTTATTAAATATAAATGACAGCATAGGCATTAGAGTATATTATATATAGTAGGCCCTACATTATAGTATATAATATATAACACAACTGTGACATTATAATCTGCATACCATATTCCTGTATACAGTTTTAGAAAATTCTATTTGAAAACAGCATTGAAAGATGAATGTCACTCAGCAATGTATTGTGTATAGTGTTGTATAAACCTATAACTACAGCGAAGGGTGAGTGTTGATCGTGGGTTACTAGAGAGCAAGTTGCGAATATCCTCACGACATTTATTAAGAATAACGAACAGAGGCTTTAACCACTTCATCGGATGCAGAAGTTAGCGTTATTGATCGTTTGAAGAAAGCGGATGCCTAAGGCGAAGCGTAGGACTCTTCGACGGAGGGTATCAATACTACTTTCTCCTGATGTTATCATTGGAACCGCTTCAAGACAATAGTTGAGGATGGATTTTCTTACCGAGTATTAAAGTCTAATTTCTGTCTTGTCTGTCGCTGATGAATTGAAAAGTTTGGATAATGATTGAGAGGCGAGGTGGTAAATTTCTCCACATAAAGGGTGCGACAAAGCACGTATTTTAAAAATATGATAATAATTAATAATGTATCGCCTTGTTGAACGTCTAAAGTAGTTGTAAAATAATCTGTCGGACAATGACTAGTTTGAATCGATGCTGAGGTGTTATTATAGTATAGATCCATGATGAGGCATGTGATAAGTGTCTGAGGTACTCAGTAGAAGGCGAGGATAATAGCTATTGAAGCTCGGGGGACCGAGTCAAATGCATTCTTTAAATCTATGAAGACATCTGACACTGAGTGCTGGTGCGAGCGACAATAGTCTTCTATAACAATTTCAATAGTGGTAATTTGTTTGTTCTATAGTTGAAAGACCTGAAAGGTCTGAAGCCACTTTGATTGAGTAATATTAAAGAATTGATAAAGGAAAACAGATTAATAATAATCTTGTTCAGTGGTTTAGAGCAGGTTCACATTTTAAAAAATCCTCTCTGATTATTAAATACCGATGAAATTTCTTTTATGGAATTGACGTGATCTGTGCGGTTTTCCAAATATGAGGCATTCGAGCGTTGGGGATTCCTCCCAGGACACAGGATGCATAGAGCATACAGGTGATAACAGGAAGCAGACCTCTTGCTTTTCGTATAATTTCAGAAATATTATCAGATCCAGGTACAATGTCGGAGTGAGTAGCACATAGAACAGTGGTGACTTCATATTGTGAGATTGATTCACAGCAGAAGTCCGTAGGATCTGGAGTTGTGAGCCCTGGATGTGGAGGAAGATTTTCATTATGTTGTGGGGCATTTAAAACATATCGCTAATATGTTCAGCTATAATCTCTTTCCTTTTGTTGAATAGAATCAGCAGCGACCACTGTGCTATGTTTGCTTTTGCGTCTGGAGAGTTTTTGTGCTCTCCATGCAGCAACATGTTTGCAATTGTCCGATTCAGCCTGAATTGCACAGACCATGCTGTCGGTGTGGTTCTGAGTTTGGCTAAAGTGTGCACACCTCAATCTAGCGGCGCAGCATGCAGTAGTGTGTTTACTTCCGAGTCGAATAGGTCATTTTAGTCGAAGGGTCAGTTTACTTATCAGTTGATATTCTTTGCGTGACTGTGATCAGTGACAATCGAATCTAGTCGAGTGGGTCGCATGTTTATGATCATAAACATGATTGGGAGTTGAAGGAAGTGTTAACGGAAGGTGTCCCATTGGCGGTGATCGGGAGATAACGAATGTTTCAAGGCAGGTACTGTTAGAGTTTTCAACACAATATAGTAATTTTAAACAGAATGACACTTAGCACAAAGTGGACCGAAGTCACTGAGACTAAAAGAAAAGAAAAAATTTCGAGAAAAGGAGTCCAATAGAACGGTGAATGTGTCGTAAACGTGTTCAGTGGAGGTTGGTTGCTGTCTGTGTCAGGGAAGGTAGGATTCTATAATAATATATAATGAACAGTATTATAGCCATATAGTCAATAGTTATTATGGATTTATGATCAGTTTCAATAATAATTATGTCATTGGACAGTTTGATGTTATAAAACTACTGATAATTACTAAATTAAACTTTAAATTATACTTATATATATATATAGGCCTATATAATATACAATATGTGTATTAGCGTTAATAGGCGCATGTGTGTCCCAGACATTAGGTGTGGAGGTTCGCTCACAGATAGTTAGCTATACTGTGTAATGATAATTGAGAGCAATACCCAGAAATCGGAAAAAAAATCAAAAAGAAGAATTAACCTGTCGATTAGACCGAGTTCATCTTACGAAAATATCATCTATAATTTGAAGACCCTCTGCAGGTTCAATGGTATGAGACACCAGCACCACACTACAACCCACAGGACTCAGATGCCTCATTATAATGTACACGGAAGGAAGGGAGAACCCACCTCTCGGACAGCTGACGCACAGTCTCGTGAAAGTGTTTGCACATGACCACCACCGATTCACGAACGTCGTCCTCCATCTCCACTTCTTCCAGGAACTTGTTGGCCACCATCTCCAGCGCGTCTTCCGGCCACGCCTGTCCAGAGCAGAGAGAAAGACTTGTCAAGAGCTAAACTAGATTGCTACTCATATAAAATACAATAGGAAACATTTAAAACCATTACCAATCTGTAGCCTAACCTATATGACGTATAACTTATATTATATTATTTACGTCAAAATTGGAAAAAGTAAAAATAAGACGGCAAACTGGAATCGGGTGTAATAAAGTTATCCCGTATAAAGGAGCCCGCATATTATGAGTTGTTACGCTACAAAAGAGAAATTATTTTGAGCCAAAGTTAATTGCTAATTTTTCAGTAAAACACTCGATAATCAAAATACTTTAATTAAAACCAGATATATGGGAATACAAGTTTTTTTGGTAGTAATTTAGACGCAGTAATTAGATTATTAATTTGATATCAATACGCTAAATAATGCATCTTTATAATAAAATAATATGTGCAAAACAAATGTGTCAAAATGTATTATCTCACTATTGGTCATATTATTTTACTAAGCAATTACCGATCTTTTAACAAAATTGAAAGAAAGTAACATAAAACAAACGTTATAAAGCATGATAATCTAATAGTTTTAGATTTTATTATTTCATATTTATTATACATACAATAATGTAATAAATAGTAAATAAAATGTCAATTTGATAAATGTTAAACTAAATCTTTTATCCGACAACAAAATATATCGAATTAGACACACGAAAGAGGTTCAAAAAAGCTGAATAATTCATCTTGATAAATGTATTAAAAGCGAACATGGGGTGCTTGTTGCTAATCAATTGAACTGAAGGGAGACTTAACTCGACTGTATTAATAGCACCAGCTGGTGTTGAATTAATTTAATTATTTCACTAAAGGAAGCATCCCAGTGTAAGTACAGAGACCAATGAGCATGACATGCACATAGTTAAGTACAGAAATCTAACACATTGCTGTGTACGTATTTATCTTTAATGTATAAGAGTAGTTACCTTCTGTTACATGTGTATAAAAATGATTTTTTAATTTTAGAGTATTCAGCAGTTAATGAAATGTTACAATATTTCAGGAAAATTAAATGATTTCCCGATAACACAGCTGTATTGTGATAGTGAAATACCCATTAAGCGCCTAGTACATATATTAATAAAGTAAAACTAAATGTTTATTAAAATAAATATAAATAATAATTAAATTTAAAAAAGCTTGATCGCGGACAATAATGGACAATAACGAAAGTTTATAATAATCAATCAATAGCATTTATCAGATAAATAGCACTTAAAAATATAAAATGATTGCCCATAATTTTCCGTTTGTTAATTGAATTGGAGAACTTTTCATACAATTTACCAGGATGTTACAATAATGTATTATTTCACAGATTTAATGTATTCTGGCCAAAAGGGTTAAAACCTGTCCCCTAAATAATAAAACTAATACACCTACCTGGAACCAATCAATCGTGCAACAGTTGATCAGCGACGGGAACATTCGAAGTCGATTCCTGAAAGAGTCACCGATGGGGCTCATGGTAAGCACCACGTGAAGATTCGCCTTGACTCGTTCAATGAAGTAGTTATACATGGCGAGGGGGGTCGACTCAATCTTGCGGCCCTGTATTTTGTTCATAGATGGGGGTTATTACATTACTAATTACTTACAATATACATACAAAATACAATATTACTTACATAATATATACATAGGTACGCACAATAAAACAAATAGACTATAAAAAATTTAAGAAAATGATAATTTTAATTTATTTATTTAAAATATTGATAACATATAATAGGGTTGATTTTACTCATCATGGATTGAAATAAAACAAACTAAAAATTAAATTAATTAGTTTTTGATAAAGATAGTTAAACGTTAAACGAAATAACAGCATTAAATAATCTTGAAATATTTATTACTGACAATACTCTAGTGGTATAAAATGTCTACGGAATAAATATTAGTTCTGTTTTGAGTTTCAAGTAACGAAATTAAATATAGCGATAATGGAATATAAGATATAAGAGACAATCTATTTCATCTTATCATAAGAAAATAAAATATGATATATACCTATATTAACACGGGATTAAAATAGGAAATATGATTACATTAATATGAAGAAAATAAGACATGTACCTAGATGTAATGAATTGTATTTAAGTATTACGTTAAGTTGAGGTAATATCAATGTCACGAGTAAAAATGGAAATTTGATGAGCAGTATTTTATGCTTTGTGCATCTGCCCACGCGTTATTACTATAATTATAAATGTCATTTAATTATATAGTAACAATTCAACGTATATAAATGACGCACACATTTTCCTCCGACGTCAAACGGTTTAAGGTGTTACCAGCTTAACCTCTTAAGGCCTATACTCACCAAACGCGACACGATGTCGCAGAGTGTTTCGCGAAGATGAATTATTTTCATTTCTCTCCAAGTGCGATGTGGCGCATCATATTTTATTCTTTTTAAACGTATAATTTACAGTCTCCTTACATTGAAACATGTATTTCGCAAAAGAAGTTGACTAATTTCAACTCAGTTTCGTCGCGTCGAGTCGCATAGCGCTCAATGTAAATAGGCTCATTGAAATTTGTGTCGTTAACTTTTTGTGGAACGTCGCGTCGAGTCGTGGTTGGTGTTTAAGGTGTTTGGAGCATTTAATGTTTTAATAGAACGAATTGGAATAAAAAGCGTCAATAGCAATTGGTCCAATTGAACCAATATAATGATGAAACATATTTAAAAAACGATTTATAGGTTTTTAAGACAAAATTAAATCAACAATATTTCCGTTGCAAAATTTGATTAATATAGATTAAATAAAACCAAACAACTACCTAGAGGAGGACATGTTATTTTGATTTTTGAACATTTTACTGGATCTAGATTAATACTGATTTGTGCCTCTCTCATGGGTTAACAAACTAAATTGATTATAAATAAAAGAATATATATCACATCAGCAAGCGATAATAGTATATAATAATATATATAAAAAAAATTAGGCAGGCAAGAAAACAAAGGTCACAATAAATAATCATATCAAAAGATTTAGTATTTTCTTTAATAGTTATTTAGTTATTTTTAAATTTTGGTTAAATATATAAATACATACAAATTGAAGCAACATGTGTACAGAAAGTAAATGGCCAAGGTTTTCATTTATCCTTACATTATAACATATTTGATTTATTAACTAGTCAACTTAAAAAAAATTGTAACTTGCAACGTGTTGTTACGCAGAGTATAAGGTGCAACATTTCCATATTTTATAAACTTCTTGTACGAAGTTTGATAACTTGCATTTGTAAGATGTAGTGGTATCTTTTTAATAAATTCGATTAATTTATTCTCTGCGCTATAATACTGTATAACAACATAATCTGCCACTAATATTGTTATGTGTTCATTCATTATTTATTTTATAAATATTCCAATTACTTAAAATTCTAGAATATATTGATTATATTTATAGTAATTCTTTTTTTATTATTTGTGTTAAAACATTATGTTCAGTTCAATGATTCAATATATACGTATTACATGATTTCGTTAAATCTAAAAAATTTCAATAAATGTACTTCCATTTTTATTTTTAAAATAAATGTATTATAATTCAATCTATATTAAAAACCCAGTAAAAAACATATAAAAATATTCTAATATATTCTATATATTAAGTTTGATTTGTGCGTTTTATTACAGTGTAAAAATAAGTTTAAACATGTTGTTTGATCATTAATTGAGGAATACACATTATTGTTTAATATATGGTCATAATAAAAAAAATGTATTGGTTAGTTGTAAACATTAAAATGTTACGAAGATTGTTCAAGCAGTGTTTTATTTGACCAGTAAAATGTAATGAATAAACATAGGCCAAATACGACCAATCTACATAATTCTAGGAATCGCGATAATTTATACGATTATTAGTAATAATCGTATATAACGACAAAGCTAATAGTCGTTAAAATTATATACGTTGAACCATGACATTTCGTTAAAAAAATCCGTCTATTTATTATCTATTTCATATTTCCGTAAGTGATGCTGTTGTTAAAAAAATCCCTTACAAAAATAATATTTATCTATATGAATATACTAAGTTATTAGTAAGAATTCAGCATATGGAAATACAGCTTTCAAACAAATGACAACCAATAAATTGTTAGAGCATTGATAAAAAAAATCTATCAGAAAGCAAACTGTACGTATACTTACTATAGCAATACCTATGATTTTAAAAGCAGTGGTTATCATAAAACTACAGAAACAGCACACTTAGCGTTGTGACATGACTTACAGTTGATCTTTCCTGAAATTAGAAACAAACAACACGGACAGTGTGTATACAGGTGCAATGACATCGTAAATAAAACTGGACTTCGAATACAAAAGTAAATGTGACAGCTGACTATATATATGAAAGTTATCCAACATTGAATTCTAACTGATTTGAGTGAAGTTCTATATAGATACACTACACTAGTATGTATCTGTTATACAATATATTATACAACCTTGACCGAAGCCAGGAATCAGGGTGGAGTGAAACATGGACTTGGACACTGGCCGGCAGGTTTACAGCTCACCTGATGCTGTGTAGGGTCCGCCTCCAGTAATCTTTCCTGCTATTACATGTTAATATAATTGGAGCAATTTATAGAACAGCTATTGTAGGTATTATTGTAAATATTTCAAAGATAATAGTTGCCCAATTTATTGGAAGAGGGCATAATAAAATAACCCTATGATAATAAAAGTATCGTGAAATTAAAAAAAATAACTTTTATATATAGTTATTTACAAAGTAAAACTTATACTGTTACAGTTTATAAGATAAATTATATTAAAAATGTAATGTTATAAATTATAATGTCTATTTTAGTAGCAGATATAGAAATCGAATAAAAAGCATTCTGTGCTAAAAAGTCGAATATATTTTTTTAAAATATATGCTTCAGTACTGTCAACTAAACCAATTGGTGTTCAAAATATTTTAAAAAAAATTTTTCAATCATACTGTACAAGCAGTACTTATATGGCTACAATTTACGAATATATACACCGCAGGGATAACTAACATAATCTAATGACAAACATAGGTATTTTAACTATATGTAATACCTTTTAAATATACTGATTTTAAATAAATGTACTCAGTTAGAGTCAAAATATGCTCCCAGTTAGTTCATCAATCACAACAAAAATTATAACAGAAACTTCATTAATTACACACTGTGCAACCCCGTTTATTTCGACAATACCCTTCTGAAAGTACAGACAGCGATCTATCTTTCCTTGGATATTTTATATAGGGTAAACTGAAATGTCAAACCAATTGGACAACAGTTACAATGACTCATCGGGTACCTCAACACGTGCCGCCGCCTGCATCTTCTCCAGGATCTCCGCCTTCTCATCCGAGGGGTACAGGTTGGGCACGTCCCCGGTGTTGAGCAGCATCGAGACGTCCTCCATGAAGGACTCCTGCTTGATCTGTGTGTCCGAGAAGAGGAACACGGTGGCCTTGGCCTCGCCACCAGCCTTCAGCAGGAGGCGCTTGAGGTCGTCACGCCACTCGTTGACGCCGTAGCTTCGCGTGATCTCAATCTGGAAGAGGTCGTAGTCGGCCATGAAGGTGGCCAGGCGGTTGGCACTCTGGCGGCCACTGCCTCCGATCCCTGCACACGGGGCGGAAGGGAGGGGGGTTTCAATCATGTAATACTGGCTGCTGGGTTTCTCGAGATTAAACTGTATAATGTTATTTAGGTTATACGTTTTTTAAACTATTATTTCGTTAGAAAGAACACTTCTATTCGTTTTTCGAGTTTTCATGTATACATAACATATTCAAATGTTCAACACTATAACATACGAGTTATATATATTTTAGACATTATATTGTTACATTGTATTCCCGTAGTAAATACATTACAGAATAATAAATGTATTTAAATCTGAAAAAAAATTCTGTAATTTATTGTTTTGTTAATACATTGAGAAAGTCTAAGGACAAAACGTCATTATTATTATTTTATCTGAATTTAAAGAAATATATATATAATTAAATATTCATAAATATACATTAAAAAATACATATTATAATATTATACAATAAAATACAGGGTTATAAAAATATACAAATGATAACAAGTGCATACATTATTTACGCTAACGTACAAGTCGCTGTATTATTATTCTAAGTCGCTATTAAAAATAAAAGTTTACTTGTTGATTCGTTAAAAATACATAACTCGTGCTGAATATAATATACATCAATCAATTCTGGCGTCATGACTGATCCATATTCGATTGTCATAATTTGTTGTGGTTTGATCAAATCAATTATTGTGCCAATATGTTTGAATTGTCACAATTGTCAACAGATTTAGTTGTTTTAATTTAGAACTATTTGAAACAGTTTTGAATATTTGATTTTAAACAGTTAAAAGTGGTTACTTTTAAGAAATTTATTATATTATTATGAAATTATACGAAATTCAATTAGTGAAAGATTAGTAAAGATTAGTGAAAACCAAGGCAATATCCAATTAAAAATGGTCACAATAATGAACACCACGATCCCAACTTTACAGTGGGTATACTTCCCCTCCCCCCCCTCCCTAATAGACGCAGCCAGTAACACCCCCAGCAACACCAAGAGCACTCACCGACCAGCAGCGCATGCCCGTTGTCCTGCTTGAGCACCCGGCTCACCCGCGAGATGTGCTCCATCGCAAACTTGAACATGACCAGCGCCATCGGCGCCTTACTCAGCTGGTTGAACTCGTCGAGGAAGTACTCCATGCGCAGGGTCAACTCCTTCAGGTCCGTCACCTCGTCGTAGATCTTGTCATCGGTGAGGTAGTCGCCGAAGATGAGGCTGCGCACGTCCTCGTCCACCACATGGCCGCTCTTGCTCAGATGGCCGAGCACCTTGTCGATACTCATCTTGAAGCAGTCGGAGGAGGTCTGCTGCACGATCTGGAAGAACTTGAGCCGGTCGTCGTCGTCCGTCAGACGGTCGTAGAACACCCGGTACACCTGAGTGGGGTTGCGTGTTGTGTGTTGATGGAGGAGGGGGCAACATGCACAACTCTTACTACAAAGTGAGCCGCGTCAGAAGTAACGCGTGCGACATTATTGCGTGTTATTATTATTTGACACGCGTGCGACATTATTTCGTGTTATTATTATGTGACACGCGTGTGACATAATTCTGTGACATTTCAATACTTTGTTTTTTGATTAATACTATACATGAGGCAATTATCGGCTAGCTTTTGCTGTCTTGTTTCTGATATTGAAGATGTTATTGCTTTTCATACTAAAACACACCACTCATGATATATAAACTATTAATGAAAGTGTTCAGATACTGCAAAATAAAGATAAATTCGAAGAAATTATCATTGATTTACTTTCTATATTTATGCCAGCATGCAGTTAGTTACCTTGACTCTTTACAATACTGTCAATTTATTTATTTTTTAAATTTATCAATTAAAAATGAATGTACCTATGGAAAAATGTTAACTTATGACTAACCCTGTATATTAAATTCGCCAAGTAAAATATGACTTTTCTAAATTGTATTCCAAAATATTATAAAAATATTATATATAAAAATAAACTAATCTTCAAAATATCTTATAAAATTGTGATGTAACATGACACATAAAATTAATTGAAGTTACTATATTTTTTATAATATAAATGTTTAAAAAAATTGAACAATAATTATTTCTTTAATAATAATTATGAATTAATTTAATGTTTTTTAGTTCAATACTTTTTGACATCTATTTTATAGCCACTTCAATTAATTTTATGTATCATGTTATGTATCACATGATATATATATTTTGATATATATGATATATATATGATATATATGATATATATATATTTTACCAGGTAATTAGAATGTTAAAGTTGTTTATTATTTACTGCTGCTTGTAAAATAAAGCAACATTTTATTAAAAAATATATACAATATATAAATATAAAAATATAGCGAGTGTTACAAGCTAGTGTTACAGTATAGTTTCGCCTAGATTAAAACTAGATTAAATATTTTAGATCGATATAATCAAAGCCAGTGATATATTTAAAATAATGATTTTCGACAAAAGCCTACATAAGTTTTTTGATTTATATGTTAAGATCAATATACTAATATAGCTTATATCTTTTTATATTCTAATATCTACAATATATAAATATGTAAAATATATATTAAATACTGAAATTCCTGATATACATCATATAAACCTTTATAATCAATATGTTTATCGAATGTTAATTAAATAATGATACTGTTAACAATTTATAATGTTGAAAACAATAGTTAGCTTATGAGAAGGCTATTGACATAATTTCATCATAGCGATTACATGATTGAAATTGATGTACAATATCATTAACATGAAATAATACAAATACAACCAACCTTATTTGACAAATATTATAATAACATATTTTTATAATGCCACAAATAAAACATTATTTCGATTTTTAATCCTCAACTCCGAAAATGATTCAACATTAGTGCAAAGAGCTCAAACGCATTTTAATATAGTCAAAGTTTACTGGTATAAATAAATATTAATAATATAAGTACAACAATGTCAGAAAAAATAATTTAATAAACGATTATGAATTATAATTATCTATAAATTAATCTATGAGATAACAACTAATTTATCTGATGAACAACCTCATTTTATAAAACATGCTTAAGGTATCCTATGTATGCTGACTTTTCTTCATAATGGAGTTAATTCTAAAAGATGTCTTTGGTTGTTGGGTGGCAGATTTAAGGTTTTATAAGATTTTCTTAATTTATGTTTTGCTCGCGGAAATTAAAATTGTTACCTATTGAATTACTTTAATCTTTCATTATTAAACTTTTTCAAATTTTATAATTGTTTTTTTGGATTAATATATAAATTGACTCTATGTACAAAGACATTGTAATGCTTTCAATTTTTATTTTAAAGTTATGTATCAATCCGATAACATTTTAAAATTTGTATATAATAACTTATATGGTTTGCATAATAGCTTTGTTCAATTATTCTTTATGGTGATGATGTTGAACCTTTTAGTTACCAAAAGTGAGTAATATTAAATACATTCTGTTGAAATTATTGTCCTTATTGTTCAATTTATTTTATTATCTATTTCAACATCATTCGAACGTACTTCGTGCACCCAGAGACGGACCAGCTTCTCGCCCTCCTTCATGCTGGCCGACGGAACCAGAACAACACCCCGGATCACGCGGGCAAAGTCGCGCAGGTTGAAGACGTAGTGCGACTTGGCGGGTGTTGGCAGGAAGTTGGTCACTGCCTGCTTGTACACGTTTAGGGTGGCTTGCACCATCATCTGTCGCACGTGACACATGGGGGGGGGGGGGGGGGAAAGAATGGGTTTTAGTAGACATTATTACATATAGACTGACTGAGTTTATGGAGGTGGTTTATGCAAGAGGTATTTGTCGAAATCTCGTTGGTAATATTTGGGATAAACAGGTCGAAGTATACATATATGCAGACGTTTTCAATGAATAGTACAATATCGATTTTGAATGTTTTACTTTTTAATGGTTTCTATTTCATAATATATCAATGTATAACTCAAGCGTTGACTTGAAGCCAATTCCTAATTTAAATAAACATTGATATAATTACTCCAAAAAACATTACATACTACAATTATATTTTTTAGTCGAAATCGCGCAGCTTTACAATAACATTGCATATTTCTTACTAAATTTAAAAATAAGTACAAAAACTACTTACATATTATGGGTTCGCATTGTAATATTTTCATTGAAATTCGTATAATTATAGTTTTAACATATTATTAAATACACAACCCTAACGTGTTTTAGTTTATAAAATTTCACCTTGCCGAGGCGAAGAAAGGACTCATCGAAGCCTTTCTTGAAGTGCCAGTCGGTGATGTTGGTGAAGATTCGAATCATGGTGACGTCATCGAACTCATCCACACCAATGATGTTGAGATGACGCGTGAACCGACTTGTGATGTCATTCCTGCCGCCTCCAGGGGGACCCATAGCAGCCAGGAACATCTGCGGTTTGGTGGTGAGAGTGTTTTGTATCGAGGGAGGGTTGTGTGCACCGTTTTTGTGAAAATATGTAAGGATTAGTCTCGAAATGAATTGATAACTATTATTTAAATATATTCCAAAATTATTAAAGAAAAGAAACGGGGTACTAATAAAATATATGTTTTAGTAGAAGTTTATGAAACATCTGTATGCCTCTTTATGTACTTGATGTAATTCTGTCTATTTTTTGCGCACTTATATTCTGCCAATTATAGATTTTAAATATCGAAATATCAAGATTGTTTATTAAATTTTTGTAAAAAATAACAATACTTTTGAAAATATTAGGGTTTTTTAAACAAAATATATAACAAATTGTGCATTTATTTTGGAGAAGCCTGCCTCAAAGACAAATAATTTCTAACAAACATCATTTCAGTAATTTTTTTAATAAAGAGTATTGTGACTATTTTCAAAGATTCTCAAGTAAGTACCCCCGCAAGTTATCTTTAAATTAGTGTGTTTTTAAGGAGTTTTAAATATAACACATATATACTAGGCAAATTTATTTGCTTATAATTATAGTAACATTTTATTGTATTATAATAACATGAAATTATTATTCGCAATATTAATCATACACAATTACTTAGTTGGTACTAAGATAGTAAACACAGTGTGAATTAGTAATATCTAATAACTGCGCTTCTGCGCTAATAATCTGACTTCATAAAGCTCATTTTAAATGTCGTGAAAAAGACATCGACATTTTAGAAAATTTCTAAAGCTTTTTTAAAACATTTCATTTAATTATGTTGTTAATAGTTGGAGAAGTACGTATATATATAATGTGTACATGTTTAAAGGAGGATATATCCCTACAATAAAGTTAAGGTGGGAATCACGCAAGAAACTTCATAGATCCTCTACTGACGGTCCACTTATTTATGAAATTATCACTAGGAATGCCCCTCGCGCATTCTTTTGAATAAAACTACAACTGCAGCACCAAATAAGGCTTGCTGATAGCGAGCAAGTTGAAGGAGTAGAACCATAACTCACGACATCCGTCAGGAAGAGCTTGGTGTTGTCCTTCCTATCGTACCAGTGCCCGTGATCCACCCACTGCCGGAGTAGTTCAATCGGCGGCTGAGCTCCGTACTTCTCCTTGGCTGGCATGTTGAGGTCGTCCACGAAGACCACACAGCGCTTCTCCATTGGCGGGCCATAGACCCCCTTCCTCCGCCGGTCCAGTTTCGACATGATGATGTCCTGGGTCTGGTTGGCTGAGGTGCGAGCTGAGAAGTTGATCGTGTTGGGGATGTAGGTCTCCTTTGGGGGGGGGGGGGGGGGTGTCCGGGGTGTGTCAAGTAGTTTACAACACAGGGAGCTGGTGAACTGTGTATCTCAATGGGTATACTATTTCTATAACTTATTGTTGCAATAGTGAAATACTAATAGTGTTTAAAACTTAAAAACTTATTTCAAATTTTAACGAATACCAACCAAGTCTTGATTACGAAAATTTTAGTAAATGAAAATTCGGGAATACTATTTGAACAATTTTTATAAAAATATAATTTATTATCTATAAAATGAAATCAATAATTGATTTCAATTTACAATTATTGTTCAGTACATTCATTTTGAGAAATAGGAAGTCATTGTCCTCGATTCATTTTAAGTCCAAATTTGATACTATTGTATTTCTGTTTCTTAAATATGGATTTTAATTTCCATTTCTGGTGGCTTCAATTGTTCTTTTCAAGGAGTGTAACGTTAAAAATATTTTCATTTTCATTATAACTAAAATGAGCAACTACAACAACAATTTTTTTTATCTACATTTTCTTTTTAAATGATTTTTAAATATTTTATATAATGCAAGTTCATATGTATGTTCAGTTTATTTTCAGTTGAACTTATGTAACTAATTTTCGTAGATTTAATGCCCCAGTAAATAAAATTTGTGAATTTTTGCATTTTGTAAATTGAATGGATTTTGTTATTGTTCACGACAATATTGTGTTCTAAATTTAGACTATTTACACGTTTTTCATTTAAACCGACTGCATTTATACTTTGTTGACATTGAACGCTAAATCAGACTACTTTTCTCTTGTGATAATTCTTGAAATAAATAATTACTTTCACTACATTTTATGTATTTTATATACCAGTATATGTAATATTTCACAAGTATTTAATAAATAAAGATCGAGAAAAAACATTGACTTTAGAACTACATAGCATAATCAATTTCAACCATTTTTATATTTCTAAGCAACTCTAAAATCGTTTCGTAATTGTGACATAAATGTATTATTTCCTCTAATCACTGTCTATAATGCATTTTATTTTCTTCTAATAAGTAAATGTTAATGTAAATCGATAAAAGTAAGTAATTATTTAAATATTTAGGACATTTTCTCTCTCACTCAAATTGGTGAAATAATAGGGTAAAGCAAAGATGCATGATATTTACCATTGTGGTGAGTAAGAGAAATCAGTACGAATAGTTTAATTACTACTTCGATATAAAGCGTGTTATAATATTAAAAAAAAAACTTTTAATTTTTATTTTAAAATTATAAAAAACGCCATTATGTTTCGGACGCCATTAAATTCCTGATATTTATGTTACATGGAACACTTTAATTTTATCCCAATAAAAATAATTATAATAAATATTCGTAATTTTCTGTAAAGTTTAGAATATTATTTTACAATTATGTTTTACTATACTATGGTGAACCAGTCACAGTTATACTATGCATGTTTTATTTGAAAATATACAAAAAATACTATATTTTTAAAATGAAAGTTGAACACGTTGAACAAAAAGGACATAATATCTTTAAAATCTGTTTGATTTCGCTTAGCTAACAGTTTATACAACCACTTTGTTTAAATCGCTAATCGAACATCTCCAACCACAATGCCCAGCGAACCACCAGCCACCAACCAGCAACCGACCAGTACCTTGGGCAGACCGAGCAGGTGGCCATGAGTGATGACCGACTTGCCCGTTCCAGTGGGACCCACGATCAGCGTCGGTCGCTCATGACTGAGATAGGTGTGCAGAAAGAAGGCCAACCTCGCCGTCTCCAACGTCTGCACGATGATCTCGTTGATCTTGACATCGTTCGGGATGACCATCTTGTCCCGATCGATGGTCTCCGTCCACTCAATCCAGTTGCCCGAGGACCTCTTCTCGAAGCAGAAGTCGTAGACGGAGCCGCGCTCCGGGAAGGCGTTACTCTTGGTCAGCTTGATGGTCTTGGGCTTCGGGTTGTCGGCATCTGCGCCCGAGATCAGCTCACGGAAGAAGACGTCAAACTTCTTTCGACTGTCGCCCGGCAGAGTGGACCCGATGGACCAGACAAAGGCGAACAGGAACAAACCCTACAGTCGGCAGTCCAGGGGAGGATTTATGTGATAAGGCTGATGACATCTATTTTATGGGAAAAGTTTTTATTTTTATCAATTTTATTGATCTTTATTTGTTATTGTTGATTATTACCTTTTCTAAATTAATCCTTATTATCAAAAGGTTATCAACATTTAACTAATAATTTAAAATTTAAACTGTCGAAATTTGAGATTGTTTATTTAAAATTGTTTATTTAAATGTTGTTTTTAAATAGTTCTGTTTATATCACAAATGTCAAAATGTGTATTGTTAAGACAGAAATAGACCACATAATCGCACCACAGTATTTTTTTAGAAATTCAAATTTAAAATTAATGTCAACATATTTTTGTGAAATATAACCTGTTTAATGCCAGCAAATACAGTGTTATTTATATCAATTACACATTATTACTATTTATAAATTGATTATGATTAAATAGAATTTATTATATTGTTTCTATTTTTACAACAGGTTATATTTGAGAAAAAACAGGTTTACATTATTTTTAATTTGGATTTTCAAAAAATTGTTATTTAAATGTAATTCAGGAATCTTTTTTTTTATCTCTTAACAACACATATTTTAATACGATTTTAAAATAAACAATTAAATATAAAACTTTAAAAAAAAATTCTTACATTTTTACGACATAACATGTGTCAGAAATTATTCTTTTATGCCCTCCGTTTCTTGATGCTCCCCACAACAGAAACTACAATGGACCCACCTGCAGCCAGAGGTAGATGGTCTGCGCCGTCAGTTGCCCCTCCCGCTCCTCGCCACCCGCCGACTTGGGGCGCACCGCCCGAATCTCGTCCAGCAGGCAGTTGTACAAACGGATCAACTGCTGCACTACGTGGATCTCCGAGCAGCTGATCATCTGCCGGCAGTTGTGCCGGATGAAGTCCAGACAGGGGTCCACCAGCCACTCGAACAGGTCGCGCACCAGCTGTCTGTCAGGCGGCGAGGGAACAGGGATGGGCGGACATGTGAGGTTAAATATACCGGATAGGATAATATGACATAAGTCGTGACTTTGCAAAAGTTAAATGTTGACCATCAGTTATACTGATATTTATTATAGGTACTATTAGGCATCTTTCATTTAGGCAATTAATTAAAATTATTAAAAGTTTTTAAACATATTAATTAAGGTGGATATTAAAGTTTACATTTAGAAGAAGACTAGTGCGCATGGAGAGGACAGAAGGGTAAAACATGTTCGTAGAGATCTACATAACACTTGCGATTTCGAAATTCGGGAGATAAATCGTCCGAGAGACTGTACAAATTTAGTATTTCTGCTCCATATACAAATCACTCCGGTTTCGTCATTGTGCTTTCTACTTCAAAATCAATGAAAAGTCATGCCTTATTCTATACTAAAAAAGTTACGAATCTCCCAACTATCATAGTTAGTAAAGCCTGCATGCTAGACGAGGTGCCCTCCAGTATGATCCTCACCTGTGCTCATCACTGAGGCAGTCAGGCAGCTCATGCTGCAGATAGGACTCCATGCTGGGCCGCCAACCGATCTGCCCCGGCTCCAGATAGATCATGCCGCAGCGCGACACCGTGGCCGGGCTCGCCTGCTCCAGGTCGGCCGGCTCGAAGATCAGGTTCATCGAGTTGGACATCTGGATGATCTCGCCGCTCATCAGGCACAGCTTCTTGTTGTCATCGAGGACGGTGTTCATATTCTCGATCCACACGGCGTCCACCGGCCCGTCGAACATGATCCAGCGGCGCTTCTCGTCCTGCGCCGAGGCGTAGTCGCGGAAGGTGACAGCCAGCACGCCGTCGGTCCACTCATGGGAGGTGGGGTCGAACTGGCCGTACAGCTGGCCCATCGTGATCGCCTGGTGTGTAGAGGGTAGTTGAGATCAGACATAGTGTATCATGTCAGCAAGCTAGTAGTCTCAGGTTACATTTTTTCGATGGTAAACTACAAGCATACTACTCCTTCCGTAACAAGCAGTAACATGTTACGTTATAAATAATTAAAGTATAAATTGTAACCATAACCATAGCAAGTTATTGCAATATAATACAAATAAAAAAGACAAATAAATCCGATTCCAACTGTATACGGGTAATGCCAGAAAAGTAGTCTGACAAGAAGTGGGTAAGCGATAAAAAGATTACAAAAGAAATGAACATAATATTGTTAATAAATAAACATTTTCATAAAATGTCAAAATATTTGTTTAGTCTGAGATGCTGGGAGGCCTTTAATAATAATATCTAATTAATGTATATCTAAACAATATTTGTGACACTTTCTCAGATTTCCAAACAAGCCTATTGAAGTGTATATAATGTGTTTTCTTTAAAATTTCTTTATTTATTCAATAAAGTTGTCATACCATAACTTTTAATTAGGAAAGGTAAGAAACTACCATATTTTGGAATATAAATATTAGAAGCATTTTTATTTTGTAACCAGTATTTAAAAACAAAAACATATCTAAAATTAATATTTTTCTAATACTGTTTATCGAAAAAATAATTGATATTTAACAACAATAATAATAAATAGGCCACTGCATCTATCAAGTATACAACTAACACTGCAAATTCGAAATAAATTAATATTTGTTACCGTTAAATCATGTAATATTCATTTAGTGAAACATACAATATAATGCACTTATTTAGAACATAACGGTGAGAAATGAAATTTAAAACACATACATGACATAGTGAATAAACTGAATATTAAAAAATGTTGTCAAATAAATTTAGTACCTATATACATACCTACTGCTATCAATAACTTGTGTAATAAAATATTGAACTGTATAATGGACAGTAAAAAATTAAATAATATATCATGCTAGTGTTATTATATTTATATTATTAACAATCTCCGAAAAGTAAATTCAAACCAACACCGGCCAGCCAGATCTCCACCGCCGCCGCCACCGCCGTACATGTGCCCTACCTTGGGGTTGATGATGGAGTAAACGACCTCGTTCTCGTGCATGTGTCCGGCGTTGTGCAGGTCGGTAATGGTCTCGGCCAGCGTCTGATAGGCCATCGTCTTCCCGCCTAGAGGGTCGCCCACGATCATCAGCCCGTGACGCACCAGGATCATCTCGTACACCTGTCACAGGGTGGGGGGGGGAGAATTAGCCTCCAACTGTCATCTAGCCTCCAACATAATAATTGATTGTGTATGAACAAAATGTACTATTTTCATTTTTTTCAAATTTAATAAATGGTATTTGGTCGACAGGATAAAATCTATATTTCAAATTGATAGTTTTATTCATGCTATTTAAAATAAAAGCAGATTCAATTATTCTACGTAACTTATGTGAACAACGGAAAGCATTATTGAATACAATAATTATTGTACTATACAACAAAATTCTGATTTTAATAATGCTTTCTTGTATGCATTATTTTTATGTACAATACTTATTTATACATTTTATGAATATACCGGAAAATATCGAATAGTTAAAAAGGGTTAAGCTACTACAATCTAAACTCTATAGGTCAATACAAGTTGTTTTCTGACAACAATAACGATCAACAACACTCATATAATATATATATATATTTGTCACAAGCAAAATGATTTTGTATGAAATAAATTACTATTTAAATAGGCAGGACTTAATTAGATCAATTTAAATACAAAATTCCATGTTTAATTTAACAATTTGCTATTTAAATTAATCTTTCGAGTACGCTAACTGTAATATTCTTATTCTGTTAAATTAAAATTGGTAAAAAAATATAAATACAAAAATTGTCGTAAGTTTCATGACAGACACTTTTAAAATCTAAGTATGTTTCATTTAATGCCCGTTTAAAACTACATTGTAAAATAAAAACTACCTAAAAAACCGATAAAAGTCACGCTATTTTAAAATACGGATATGGAATTTTGTATTTATATTGATTTGTAAATCAGTTATTTCAATTTTAGAGCATATTTTTTTGCCACTATATTAAAAATAACAATAATAACTATATTCATTTGCAGACTAATAAAAAATGTGTGATTTATTTGCCTGTTACGATTTCTAAAATAATTAACACAGCGATAACAATTATCTGCAATATCATTAAAATTGAGAGAGTATGTCAATGTATTCATTAAATGCTTCGAACTTTTGAAACTTAAATTGCACGATAATTTGATTAGTAAATTAGATAACAAAAGTTCATTCTACAATACTCAATACTCAATATTCTATAAAAGAAATTAACACTGCAATACTACGACGTGGGTCACAATAAAAACATTATTAACCTCCGATTGATTGATGAACATGCTGAATATATATTAATCTAAAACTAAAAATGCATAATACACAAATTATTTTAAACTAAAAGCATAGTATGAATTAGAGTATTCCAAATAATATCTTCATTATTGGTAAAGATAGTCACCCTGAAATTGTGACATACTTTCACAACTTAAGTATATAACTTCCTCCAACCATTAGTATATATAAAGCCCCACCTCTAGAATCTTGTCGAGATACCAGGGGACCGGCTGCAGTTTTCGGCGCGCCAAGTTCTCCTTGATTGCTTCGAAGAAGATGTCGTAGTCCGGCTTGGGCAGTGCCACTCCGGGAAACAGGTCAGAGATGATACCAGCAAACAGCGGGATGTCCTGCGCCAGAAACTTGGGCAAGTTGACATCGTTGATGGCCTTGAGTAGAAGGACGGCCTCCTGTTCCTCCGGGTACTTTTGGCGGAGGTTGCCCGCGGCGGTAAGGACCGACTTAACGGCGCGCATGCCGTAGTCGTAGTGGTGCTGGGAGGAGAGCTGCTCCGAGCAGAGGCGGTAGGTGGCCACTATCTTGCTGGCGAGACTGGGGGGAGAGAGGGGGGAGAGAG
>JAUZND010013763.1:0-27976 GCA_034780555.1 Coelogynopora nodosa | reverse complement strand
CGTTCCATTGCCTCGTCGTTTTTCATATAATTGAATAGTTCAATATAATGCATCATTTTGTCTTGTACTTTATGTTTTAACTCTTTCAGGGTCAATTTCTTCTGTAGATTTTTCTGTATGTCCTCCAGAATTGTAGTCAGAAGCGTCGACTCTTTCTCTTCCTTCTTGCTCCACCATATCTTCCATCGATTTTATTGATGTTTCCTGCTCGTCGTCGTACCGATTCGGCTATATACTACTTCTGTGTTAATTAGTAGTATGCGTGGTCTGTTTAGGTCAATATTGAAAGTATAAATTATTTATAAATTCTGCATATTTGTTATGTTGAATCTAGTACTGGAAATTAATAAAGTGTAACGATTCCGCTATATACTACTTATGTATAAATTAGTTGTATAGATGGTCTATTTGGGTTAATTTTCATAATATATAATAGTTTATACATTTTAAACATCCGATGAAACTGCTTCTAGATCTTTTAATTTGAATCCTTTTGAATTGTTAAATTTAGTTAGATATTTGTCATGTTTTTAAATGTTTCATACTACTACAATTACACAATAAGTAGTTTGTTGTGATAGTCTACTTTTTATTGTATTATATGTTAAAATAGATTTTATTTGTATATTTATACTCTTATTACAACTTCATAAATAAATGTTTTTTGCGAATCCGGCGAATCTGGTGAATCTGAATCTGGTGCTATTTACATCTTGATATTCATTATTGGGTCTTTATAATAGAAGCAAATGACTTTCCTATATGTATGGAAGTTACCTACATATTATTAATTATTTAGGAAACAATATTTCCTCAATTATTTTTAAACTTTTTAAAATAATCGTATAAAATTAATTTAGTAAAAAAACTCTTGTATAATATAAAAGTAGCATTATATTAACTCATTATTACATATCAAATATATTAATATTATGATTTTTTTATATATTTAATTAAAATATATTTTTTAATAAAATCACAAAGAAACTATAAAACCTTTATTGATGAAATTCCTATTCTTTTGGAATCGCTATGTGAAATATCCTTAAAAATGTATGAAAATTAAATCAACACCAAAAAAGCATTTGAAAAGAAAGTATTTTTATTTAAAAAAAAATTATTTGTTAACATTGGATTAATTTTGTTGTAAATTATACATTATAAATTTAATTTATAAATACATATTTTTAAAAAATCAATGAAATAGATCTTTTTAAGATAAATCATAAATGAAATTTACCAGTTATTGTATATTCGAAACCAACACATCAAATACATTTGTAAATTAAATGTACATTGTGTGTACATTCATAATTTAAACATTAAGATTATTTTTTTGTGAAAAATCGTATGAAAAACCGTTCATGCATGAAAATAGTAGAAAAATAGATTTCATCAAAAAGAGATATATGAAATAATTTCATTTTTAAATATTTGAAACCAAATAAAAATATATATTCTTAAACTAAAAAATCGGTTGTTATAGACATTTTATTTGTTTTTAAAAGTTGGTTCAAATTCTCACATTCGTCTATTTATCCATTGTAAAACAAACATTTCATGAAGACAATAAACAATAACTAACACATAGTGCATATTTAAAAAGGTATTTATTTACTTTTCATAGTAAGTTACAGATATATTTTCATTAATTAGCACTTATTAGCATATATATATAATATGTATATAAATAAAGAAATACAAATAGGAAAACATTTCAAGTGTATGACAATACTTAACAAAATGTATAAATCATATTTCATCTAAATAGTAGGTAGTAGGCCTAACAGTGATATCATATTTCAAGCATCGATACATAATACTTATATGCATACATTCCATTCACTTAATAGTAACATGTGTAGACACTTCAAATGGATAAATGGAATTGTACAATCAAAGCCCGTCAAAATCAATGTTTACTGTACAATGAAATCAAATATGAATTATTTAAAATCGGCTTATTACAGACATATCACAGATATTTCATCAGTTTAATTTGATAATATGACTTACTTTTAACTAGTTTTTACTATTTTAACTTGGTCAACTTATTGTGTTCCTTTCATTACCTTACATTTCTTATTTTACCTTGAGCTATTTTACCTTTTAGCTATTATTAAAAAAAATAACAAAAATATTTAATAAATAACAAATAAAATTAATTTCATATTTAGAAAAATAAGTAAATTTTTTCCATTGTAGCTATTTAACAAGTTTTAGAAATAATAGAGATGTCCTTAAAATGACTTCCTTTGGTTAAAATATAATAATATACAAAATTAAATAGTTAAAAATACAATGACAAAATATATTTGAATGTTGACAGGAATCTCGATAAAATTGCCAGAAACGTAGAATTAATCGGAAATAAATAATAAGTTGCACTAATATCTAAAATTCATCAACTAAAATTAAAAATAAATAAATACAGTCAGTCAATAATTTTTAATGAAATAAGTATTATGTAATTGTATATATACTAATATGTTCATGTAGATAAATTGGAAAGAATTAAATCTAAGTAAGAATTTAAAAATTCACTGACGAAAATATAGGAACACTTAATGAAATATTGATAACAAGTTTATTTAAACATGTATAAAGTATTATACCGCTTATTTATTTATATATATATGTGTATAGAAATATTATTTTAATTAAAACTGCAGAAATTTTCCACCTTTTTAAGCAAATTATATAAATTAATAAATACATGTATAAATGTGAATTAATGTGAGTATTGAAACGTAATACGGAGCAGTAATTTAAAAAAATTAAAATTGTATTTACAACAATTTCTGCAATAATGAGCAATAACAGTAGACATTTCAGTTATGAATATCCAATAATATTATATTTTATTTTTTATATATATTATATTTATTATATATATATATATATAAATATGTCATTTGAAACATTTCAAATTTGGGTCATTTGACCAAGTTTTCTGTCACAGGACACATGAGTGTATCCAGTTTTCTATGTTCGTAAGACACATTTTTCATGTATAACAAATAACACGTTAAATTTTCTCATTACAAAAATTGTAGTAGGTAATAAATATGCAATACAACTGAATTATTTTTGGAAAGGTCAATGGAATATTTATAGTTTTCCAAAAGTGTACTTTATGGTATATGCGGTATATAAGTCGCATCCCTGACACTGACAGTAGTGGCAATGAAATTGAAATTACCTAACTGGGACGGACACTGATTTTTTAATTATGGTAAACCCCCTGGTTACAATACAGTACTACCTATAGGTACCCACCTACCTATTCTAATTCAAAGTAATTTTTATCCGGTGTATAAGTCGCACCTCCCACATTTGATTGAAAATCTTGTCTCAAAAATGAGACTTATACACCGATATATATATAGTGGGTATGTGCTCTCCCTATTTTTCCCAATTTTCCAATAATTTATTTTTTCGCCCTCCACTTTCTCATAATATTATGATACCCAAACGTCCTAAATGGAAATATAAGTTGTTCTTTTTAATAAACATACCACAATATGCACCGTCCTTTTTGTTTTCATCCATTGTTAGGTTAAAATAATGACACATATAATCATGAATAAAACGGAATTGGCTCTGAAATGTTAAACAAATGTAAACGAATTCAACACAACGTCAACATTTTTGTAATTTGTTTGAGTTTAGCTCACTGTTTTTAGAAATACATGACTTTTATAAATCGATTAGTACAAAATAAATTTATTGTCGGAGAATTGGAGAACAATTATACAATATAAAACGATAGATGACTTTTCATGACTTTTTTTATAGTAAGACAATTAGAAACACTATCTAAGGAATGGGAAGTACAAACATCACAATTAATCAAATGTTCACATATGGGATCTGTTCGTGGGTGTTCCATAATCCGTTTGGTTTGACCAATATAGGTCAGGTCTTGATAAACAATACGTGTGTATTTCTAGATCACAAGAGATTTCAGAGATTTAAGAATAGTATCCTTTTTGGAAAAAAGTTGACCCACCTTTATAGTATAGTCGACAACTTTAATTTTGGAAGAGGTTGTCAAATTTTAAAGTTGTCTTCTAAGTTGTTTCGGATATTTTTAAATTTAAACTAAAAATTATACGAACGTTGCTACATTCCACGAAAGTTCTCTAAGACGATGGTATATTGTATATCACTATATTTACCATCGCCATAGAGTAGTTTCCAAAGACAATTTATTGAAGCAGTTTTCAGCATCTATCACCATTTTTTACTTAATATAATGCTCTCGCATACGTGGGATCCATTTGAAATTGCTTAAAATAGTTGCACTAATACATTTCATTTCTGTATAAGTATATATTTTACTTTTATTTACTATTTATATTAATGTTGTGCATGCAGCAACTGGAATTAAAGTTATACTCTTTAAGTATGATAGATGCCAAGATCAAAAGGTTTCGTTTAAAATATCACATCTAATGAAGAAACAACTGATAACAATTTTCCACAAATTTTATAATTTTAAAAATTGTAATATATTATAACATATTACCGATTAATAATTTTAGAAATTAATTAATAACTCTTTAAACATTTGAATAATAAAGCCGAAATTGTTATTTAGTAAAAATAATTGAAATTCATGGTCCTCGTTTTAATTGGTTTGGATGAGTCCCTTTAAATAATTAACCAAACAAAAATACATGTTTAATATGAGAAGCAATATCGATAAACACTATTGATTATAACTGATATCCAAATCTTTATGTTTGAGGTATAATCATATTAATTTTTAATATTAGTAAAAATATATATTTTAAAAAATACTCAAATATTATTAAAAATTCCGATATTACATCTAAATGCAATTTGGCGACATTAATAAATATATTAATGAAAAAGTTGTTCACATGTTTTGGTGAAAATGTCAGAATCTTTTGTGATTTTAAAGAAAAATTTTAAATATAGAAAGAGAGGTTTTTATTTTAAATGAACAGAAATGTTACGTTAAAATTACTCTCTACAACTTAAAATAATATTATGTCAATATATGGGTTTCCAATCTTAATCAATATATCAACTTTAACATAAGCATATCAAATATAACAACCGCAACTGATTAATAATAATTGCATCACTCCATCCACTAATAATAATCACTGGAAATAAAAGAAATATTCATGTAGAATAGAAATGTGTATGTAAATATAAACACTTGTTATCAATGATTGCAAAGAATTTACTACTATAGGTATACCTTATTTTTCACCATATGAGCCCGGCAAAGTCGCAGTTGAAGAATAATCTTGAATATATCAGAAATCTTGGATCCCTTCTTAAACTGATCAATCAGAGTGTCGATACAGATGAAGGTTCCAGTCCGACCAACTCCGTCGCTAGAAATAGGTAAATAAGTATATTGTTAGTTTATATACCCGTGAAAGGATAAGCTATGCACGTTGTCGAATCTGAACCTGCAAAATTATAAACTTTATTGTGTAGCTAAAAGTTAGAATTCATTTTTTATTGCAAATAAAACAATTTATTTAAATAACGAAAATAAAAAGGTTCATGTTGCCTATGTATAGAGTTGTATAGAGCATTATTTAAACAATTAAAAATACTCTTTATATTATTGGAGATCATAATGGATTTTATTGGAATATTGTAAATAGAATAACTGAATTTTCTTCACCTGCAATGCACAAGGATCGTTTTCGCCGTCGTCTCCATTTTGAGTTGGTGAAATAACTTCATAAACTCAAAGCATTCATTCAACGAAGGGATCAAGTAATCATCCCAAGATTGCATTTGAATTTGGGTGATGGAACTATAATATTTCTAGGATGAAATAACAACATAAAAATGCTCATATTGAAAAGTAAATTTGTATGAAAATGGTAGAAAACTGCATATTACAATACGCATCATAATTTAGCTAGATACAATAATGATAACGTATATACTACCACAACATCTTATACATATTATAGAATAAAATATCCATGTAACATTATAAATTCATATATATGTTCTGTTCTAAATAGCAAGATGAACATCGTATTTAGCACAGAGAGATATTTAGACAGTAAGAGAACACAACATAATTAATATAACATGAGAAATACCATTTTAGATATTGAATTTTATAAACCATATGTATATCAATTTGGCAACTAAAATATACTTTATAAAACATTACTCAGAGTATTCAAAAGTGGATTAAAAGTTGGTTATAACTAACATTGAATAAATAACAGATAGAACAACAGATGGCAACAATAAATTGTTACCAGATCAGTATATAAGATTTGGGAGCTTCTCCATCTTGGTTTTCTAATTGATTGTTAGTTTCAGCTACACTGTTAAGATTCCCTCCCTGAACCTCAGACTGATAGCGTCAGCCTTCTTGGGCAGTAGGCCTTCCTCGTGTTATAGGCTATATATGCAAAACTATTTCGACTTGAAAGAAGTTCCCGATGTTCACTTTTGCAATTAGCGCAGAGTTATACATAAATGCCTCCCATTGCAGACCCTGCGTGTCAGTGAGGATACACAATGTTCTCCACGTGGCAGAGGATGTTTCTTGGCTTGCTTGTTTCAGCTTCACATTACAAATATTGTTCCCTTATAGGTCGGAGTGCGTCACATAAAGTTCTGCTTCTACTATTTGCTAAGTATTATGCTTACTCACATTTTCTAAATGTCTGCTATCTTTAAATAGAAATAGAAATAATAAATGTATATTATATATTTCAATCCCCTGAAATATGTCCGGCCGTTTGGTATATGGCCGTCTACACAGGTGCAATTCCTGAATTCGCCTTAGCAGCTTATATATTTTAATTTTTTCTTTATCTGAGTTGAAAAATTTATAACTGTAAATATAACAATATTTATAAATAATTACATATATAATATAAATAATAATATAACAAATATTTATAACTTTAACTGTAACTTTAAAACTGTAAAAGTATTATGGAAAACACATTAATCAATTATATTAATACCGAAGCAATTTAATAGATCTTCCAATATTTCGAATTATTGCTAATGTAAAAAAATAACTTTGGCGTTTCGTAAGATTTGAAATAACAACAATATTTCAACAGAACAATGGCTAAATTTAAGATAGAAGTCAGAAAAATAAACACAGCACATTTATTTGACGTAATGCGTATACGAATAATGAATTTTGATGAACTGTGCATTTCGACGAAAATTTCCTATTGAAAAATACAATCAAAAATAAAATTATGATATATTATTTAAATCTATGTATAGGATGCTATGGAATTACAGTATAACAATACGTTACAACCATAGATATCGATTTGTCGTATATCTTACTTTATACTTATAGATAGCCAATCTGTGCCTCACGGCGGTTCTGAGAAAGAGGGTTTTTCCAGGAAAAATAATGTTTATTGCAGTTGCGGACAGCCTAAATAGGAATTCTTTAAAGCTATTTTTAACAATGAAAAGTTTATGAGATCAAATTTTATTTCGCACCATTAAAATCGTAGAGAAATTTTACGTTTATTTATACTAACGTTAAATAAAGAACTTATTTTCTTAAGAGAAATAAAAATTTTAAAATAATTTGCCTATTTAGGATGGGCAGAACTGCTAAAAACATATTTCAATATGAAAGAAAATTTTAGTTTCATACCAACCCCTTTAGTCGTCTTGAAAACTCTAACGGTGAATCCATCATAATGAATCTCGCTGGTGCAGTTAACAGTGAGGTCGAAGTTACCATGTTGAAAAGACAATGTTTTACCTTCTTCCGGCCAATATTGTAAACACTTCTCCTTATCTCTCTCAATAACTCTTCAGAAAGACAATGAAATTTTGACTTATAATATTAACGATGATATGTAGTACATAATATTTATTATAATAAGTATTATATAATATTTAAAATAATAGGTGATATATACAATATATGATTAACAATAATAAGTAACATATAATATTGATAATCATAAGTAGTATATAATATAAACGATAAATAAGTAGTATAAAATATTAACGATAATAAGTAGTATATAATTTTAACGATAATAAGCAGTATATATTTTTTATACGATAATAAGAAGTATATAATATTAAGGATAATAAGTAGTATATTATATTAATCATAATAAGTTTATATTCACTTACCTGGTCAGCATAACAATAATACCGCAGTCCTTTTCAAAAATCATCCGCCAAAAGTCCGTCTTGGTAGCCTCAATTGGACCTTGGGCAGCTATGAACTGTTTTTCTGTATTGAAACCGTTAATCATACTGGCGTTGATGTAGTCACTCTCGTCTTCTTCGAGAACATTCAATTGGACGCGTGTTTGATCGTCTGAACGAAACGGAACCGAATCGGTTGAGAAAAAATTCCTTAAACATTTAGCTTTTCGAATATCTGTGGCAGGTGTTCGGCAACTTAGCTGTTCAACCAGTTGGTACAATGCTTATATTTAATACACATCTATAAACTGGAATAACGGAGTTGGAACTGCTAAATCTATTGTATAGTAAACTTAGGAACAAATCATTACAACGCTGCAAAACTATTTTATAGTTTTGTTAGAATAGTTAATAATCATTTTTTCAGTAGAGCCGTCAAGATGCCGTAGAGTGTTAAAAATACACACACAAAATAGTCAGCAATTAAAAAAGTTTTTAAATAATTATTTTGTCATTTTTAAAGGTTTGCCACTTTTTGTACATTTAAAAAAAAATTTACTGAACACGTGGTATGACATTATCATTTTAATATCTTCCTTAAATTATAAAATTTTGTAAGTATTAGATAGTACAACTCAGGTTATTTATTTAGCCCATGTTACAGCTTTTCTTATTTTGCACTACAAATGATGAGTCAGATTAATCCTTGATTGTGTCACTGTTCTTTTTTATATTTATATTTACATTTTTATTATATGTATTAGATGAGATATTTTTCATAAAATATTAATGTTAAAAAAAGCACGTCAAAATTTATACTATAAATTAATCTAAATATCATTAATGAATAATGAATACTTAATTATGTTTAATAACTTTCGAATAAATATCTGAATAAGTGCATGAATAAATAACAACATTTATTTTTTAATGTTTTCAGTTTATTCACAAAACAAAAAATACTTACATGTTGTAAAATGAGGGATTTAGATAATAAATATATATCAATATAAAAACTTTTTGAAACCGTCCATCATATGTAAAAGTAGTGGAACCGTCATTTTGTTGTTGTTTTACATATTGTTGTAGGCCTACAAAAATTCTTTTTAAGTGCTTGTGATAATTAAATTTAATTTGAGTTTTAATTTAGTTTATTTTACAATTTAAACAGTCGACATATAAAATTAAGTTAATTCGTACTTTTTAAACCAGTTTTGAATACATGATAATTACTAAGTATGTTGATTAATTCATCATTAATTACTATTGTATATAACTAAATATTATACAAACAATATAACCAATTATGCCTACATTCAAACTGTTGACATTGAAACTACAGTAATTTGCAAACCAAGAATTTCTAAATAATCAATTTGTCTATGCTACTCAGAAATATATTCTAAACTATAATGATATAAACAAACTCTAGTATAAACATTTTTAGGATATAGTTTTAAAGAATGTTCGTTGGAAATTGGTATAATCGATACTTAAGTGTTTCTTAAGTTATATTTAAGAAAAATACAATACTTAGATATGCTTGGATAACGCGAAATATAAATGTTGTGATAGAATATTTTCCCCTCTAATAATGAAAGTGAAGTATTCATTCAATGTTGACACTTGATTGTAAAGATACTATAGGTTTTTATCACACCATCTTGTATAGCATTTTATTATTGAATGGTCTTGATAGATTAATCCTGATTATTATTTATCAATTGATTGGTTGATTTATTGATTATTCTAACTTAGATTAGCAGTAGTAAGGTAAATATTACTTCCAATTCATGACTCATCATCGGTTGATTCTGCAGCAGTTACCTACGTAATCGAGTTCATAAAAAGTTCATGACTCATCACCAGTCGATTCTGAAACAGTTACACAATCGAGCGATATTCAACAAGGTCAAGGTCATTTCCGATTAAAATCAATGACGCTGAGTTAAAATTGACCATTTAGGAGGTGATCGTAAATAATGTATTGATTCTCACAACTCTTACCATTAACAGCCGTATGCAGGCGCTCTCACCTATAACACCTAACAATGCACGTCTCTACCTGCCGTGTCTAATATATTAGTTAATAATGTCAAATTCCATTCCTAACATGGACCAGGCCCGCAAGGTTGGGCCCAGATACATGTTTGGACTATATATTCATTGGAAATGCTCCGATTAGAAAAATATTTACTGCTGTATAAGTAATTGAAATGACAAATCAAACGGACTTAAAGAAAACCAACGTAGCAAAATATTTGAGAAATTCGCTTTGTAATTTAGCTTATATGAATGTATATTATCACGCGATCTTATTTACAATCTACAATTTACTACTTTATGTCACAACTAAATAGAAATGAAATTTTGTAGTTAAATTTTCACTGCATTAGCTCAAATATCTACCTTGACCTTGTTGAATATCGCTCGATTACGTAACTGCTTCATCGACTGGTGTTGAGTAATCAACTTTTGATGATCTCGATTACGTAACTGCCGCAGAATCGACTGATAAAGAGTCATGAACTTTTAACTTTTAATGACTTCGATCACAAAACTGACGTAGAATCGACCGGATATGAGTCATGGAATAAAAGTCATTACTCCCATACTACTATTAACTGTACATATATATATATATATTCAATTACATAGCTTCATAATCAATAAATTAGTTAATTATTATTGATTCACTTGCTAGTGAAATAACACGCTTACATGGCAACATATCTGAAGAATTGTTCTTCAACCTGTTTCTCGGATTGCTTGCAACATCAAAAGTCAATACATGCCGAGACATATTTTCTGTCGTCATTGCAGCAAGCAACTAGAAAACAGATAAATTACCTTTATTAATAGTAATGCAAATTCAAACAGTTACATTATTCAAGTAATCTCAATTAGAAAATAGATTCATGCTTTGCACATTACACACATAACGTTAATTTTTGTGAACAAATATAAGAAACTTTTTTTTAATGGTTATCAATATATCTACGTTCATTAAGTTATTTATATAAACAACATAAATAAATTCAAACTGTTCCATATTTAGCAATGAACATTTTAAAATAGGTATATATGATTATAATTATTTATGAATATATTAATAAAGTTAATTTAATATATATATCACAAGGAATAAAATATAACAAATTAATATGTTGTTTTAATATTGTACTGGCTCAGCGCTTAGTGCTTACATAATATGATACACATTATGTGGTTTTTCTGGTGGATATCACAGAATTACTGCCTCTAGTTTTACAATGCAAATTGCTTTTTTGACGATTTGTTTGGTGGTTTTAATAAGTACTACTTGCAATCCGGTTGCCAGTAGGGAGACTAGTGACAGCTGAATAAATCGAAATCGTTATATAGTGCTTTGTCTCTTTCCTGTTTGTACTGGCTCTTCGCTTAGTGCTTCCTTATTATGTAAATGATATATCTAATTACTCAAAAGTATTCAAATTATAAATAAATTACTCAAATTTAAAAAAAATTGTTTTGCTACTTTTAAATCTAAGCTTCAGTGTCATTTTTTCAAATAATATGTTTTACTTCCATTTTGAACTTCCACTTGGATTGTACTTATACAAATTTTTTGTGGTTAAATATATTATTATTATTATCATTTTTAAGTTCCTAGTGATATATTTTGATGATTAATATTTCTGAGTATTATGCTTATATATATCATAGAATAAATTAATTCATATCACACTTTTAACTATACATTATTAATCAATATATTGTACTAACAATATCTGAACAGGTTGAAGTTGCTACTTAAAACACATTTAAAATACTTCGTATCAAATATGTGCAGTGTAGTTTATCAAAGCAAGGTATGGTTGTAATTTTTTTATATATTTATACAATTTTCACCATAATAGACACTATTAGCAATAGAACGAAATATCGAAAAATAGTACGGCGGCCAAGTGTGGAAGGGTAAACTCACTCATATTATTTAATCGAAACTACATTTTAGAGATTATTCCACTTATTGCTTTTAAATTGAACATATTGAACATAGGAAAATAAATAAAAATGTAATTAATGTTTCATTTTATCAATAACAGGTCATCATTTGTCAAAGTCTAAATTAGTCTTATCTTATCCTATGTGATATAGTATGTTTTAGATATAGGATGTTTTATGGTGACATTTGGTCTAAGTATAACAAATACGTTAATTATTCAAATGTTATGCTTATTATAATATATAATCCACATACAGTGTATTTTAGTGCATTTTATTACAAAAAAGTATTTTTTGTAAAAAATTATTTAAAAAATAATATATATGTTTAATATAGATATATGTAATGATATAATTTGGCCATATTATTATGTACAATTCATAATTGTTATACATGTTTATATTTATTAATTCAAACATGTTGGCATACATTTTTAAATAAGAAATATATATATAAATCTATTTGGAAGATAACTATATTTAAATTAAGTCTAAAATAACATTTTTAAGACAACTAATGTCGTCATGCATTTTCAACTGTTGAATCAAATTCAATAAAATTACATTTTCATCTTTCCAAAAGATTTTAAAAATATATATAATAGTTAATAATGATAATATATATCATGGATTTTGTGAACTTATTGTACGCGGCAGTTTTTGACAATTTGAACTATACCGTAAATTGATCTAAGAATCCAGTATCGTGATCATCAAACTTCAGTGCGCTGTAATGGATAACAGATTGTAAGGATATTATACAATGTGTGGATGGTATTTAACACAAACAATATCAATTCCACAAACATGCACATATAAAAGTTAACAAAATATAAACAATTGGTTTATAGAATTCTGCGAAGAACAACATTTAACGCTATAGCAAGTATAATGTGATCAATTTGACTAAAGAGGAACTTTTTTTTTACAGTGGCTGGTTTCTAAAATATTTTCCTGTTGATATCAATTGGATAGACAGTGCGCACAATTGTAATCGGCTTATTTATCTATGCGTAGTATAAAAACTCTGCCAGTCAAGGTATAGTTACACAAAATAATATTAATATCATGCGGAAGATCTCTATAGGACACCATAAAAGGACGAGGAATACACATCCCCTACACCCCTACTAAAATCTTAAACTTAATTTTAAAAATTCAGTGCAGCCTGTACTATATAATCAATCGTCTTAATTATCAGAATCAAGTATTGATTTTTCGATTTTCGATTTTGACTGATTTAAGGTCGTTCTTTTTCATTTTACAAGTTGTTAATAAATAGGAAGTATGACATTGGTAGTAATTAATCATCCAAGCACAACTATTGATTTTTCTTATTTAAATGTGAATTATGACATAGTCGAGCATTTGGAAGTGTGTAATATCAATATTTCATATTATATATCTCAGTATTCAAGACTACATTAACCACATATGCATGATCCATTAAACTAGTAGAGAAAGTTCAATGGTATAAACTACATCTTTGTTACAGCTATACTACACGTATACTTCCATTAAAATTAAATATATAATATCTTGGTTGTTTAAAATGCTTACAAGCATAACATTGCATTTAATTCCATGTTTTGTGAAGCTAGGTTTCATTGTTGTTTCACTATGTTTCATTTGTTGTCCTTTCTTTAAAAATAATTATATAATTACATCGAGTGAAGTTATAAAATTCTGAATTCCTAATCATAAATCATGAAATGCTTAAAATCTTATTGTTTAACACCCCATATCAAAAAGTTTAACTCAATGAACTCCTTGAGTTAGGTTAAGGGTTATTAACCCCCTAAAAACCGAAATATTAATTCTCTAATAGCAGAAAAAGCCATATTTAACTTTCTAAATTTAAACCTTATAAAATCATAACGACAAACCCTCTAAAATCCTAAAATTTAACCCGATTAAAAGCTAAAGCTTAAACTTGACTCATTGAAGAACACAGAATTAATAAAATAGAAGGACATTTATTATGGTCGTCTGATTTGAAGATTTCAGGAGTTTAGATTGTTTTGAGATTAGATTTAATGATTTTATGGAGGGGTTAATCTTTGCGATCTCAAAGGGTAACGCTTAATCATTTCAGTGGGTTAAATTTTAGGATACTCAATTATAACAATTTAGTGAGGTTAAATATTATAATTTTAAGTGTTAAAATTTCTACTTTTTTTATTAAGGTTAAACATTGAGAATTTAGGCGGTTATATGGGATATATTATAAGATATGATAAGATACAACAAAATCATCCATTTAACAGTTTGAATCGTTAAAATAAATTGAATTGTAATACATTTGATTTTCTGATAGAAATAAGCCCATAGATCATTTTATAGAACAACGTTAGATAAAATAATTAATCATGTGACCGTATTATTTACTTAATGTTGTAAATTTGATTGTCATATTTTGTCACATTGTCACATGATTATTTAATAAAAATTGTTTAGATACACTATCATATTTTTTATTCAAATACCGTGCTGAAAGTTATATGGGCCGTATTTTGAGTGCAGAACCCCTCGCGCTTACTCCCCTGTCTGTCTAATAAAAAATCTAGTCAATATATTGTAAATATATGAAAATGTAGGCTACATGCTAATAAATCACTGGCTTTTTGATTTTTTTACTCAGATTATTTGATATGCATATCATATTCTTCATGTATGTATATATAAATATTTACTTTTTTTATATAAATGTTTTTTTAAAAAGTAAACAAATTCATATTGTTTTTAATTTACTAAACTTTTAAACTTTATATTAATATTAATGCATATTTTATATGTTTACATTACACGTTTTAGTAAGTAATGTTATATTTGTTACATTTGTTAAAATAATTTTATTTGATTAATTTTATATTTAGTTTATTGTTTATTTATTAATTTGTTACATTATAATTATTTAAATATCATTTTAAATAATTTTGTTTACTATTAATATTAATTTAATGTTATCATTCACTTTTTTTCGTTATAATTTATTCATTATTGAATATTTATTAGTGAGTATTATTAATTAATTGAAAGTTTTTTCATTGCATTATAGAATTTAGTATTAATACAGATATTTTGTAGTATTAAGTAACAGCTTTCATTCACAGTCATGTAATAAATAGTATTCATGGTTTCACACTTACCTTTTTTGTCTAGTTCTTTGCACTGATTTATGTAATATAATTTTTTGCCGCACATGGTGCCGCTTTATCACAAATAATATAATTGCAATTAATGCGACCATTAAAAGGGTAAGTATTAAAAATAAAACGGCCACATTACTTTCTGCAATTAAAAATATCAATACGAATAGCAACAAATATTTTTGTAATATGATTTATTTACATTATAGTGGTATTGGGGCGTATATATCTAGAATATATGTTAATTAATTATCTTTAATATCCTAAGTAAACCATAAATTACTGTTCAGCTTTTTCAACTCAAATTGCACATCACCAATCCAAATCCGGATCTGTACATGTGACCAATCAAATCGAGTAAAGGTTACATGTGACCAATCAAATCGAGTAAAGGTTACATGTGACCAATCAAATCGAGTAAAGGTTACATGTGACTAATCAAATCGAGCTAAGATTACATGTGACCAATCAAATCGAGTTAAGGTTACATGTGACCAATCAAATCGAGTTAAGATTACATGTGACCAATCAAATCGAGTTAAGGTTACATGTGACTAAGCAAATCGAATGTAGGTTACATATATTGTCTTGAGAATATATTTAACATCATTTATAATAGTCTAACAGTTACAATCAGTTTTAAGCAATTTAAAGATATATATAATAGCCAACCAAAAAAATTACGCACAATATTTAGTTTTCAAAAACCCATATTTTAATATTTATTCTAATTTATTGGTTGACATTTATTGGTTGGTTATTATTTTTGACAGGAATGTTGAAGCTTTGACGGCCTTTTTAGGAGTAAATAATTTATATGTTTACTTTAATGTCAAATCGTTCTTATAAATGATGGAGAATAATGGTCATCTTCATTATTTTCAATATATTTAATACTTTATAACATTTCAAATAAAGGGCACCTACACGCAGTGTTTGTTAATCCTTTAAAGTCTATGAGGCATGCGTCTATGCGTCAGTGAAATTATTTTTTTAATTGATTTATGTGATTTATGATTTAGTACAATGAAGTGAATTAATAATTGAAATATAATATAAATATAATAATATATAATGTACTTACATAGGTGCCATCATCAACGGTTTCTATACATATTATGTATTATTTATGTTTATTTAATGTTATATATGCCATGAATATGCGATGAATAAAATATGAATAAAATGCTATGAATATAAATATAAAACATATAAATTAAATTAAATTGATCCTATTTTTATTTTATAATGTGTGAATCAAGTCAAATATATATCTGAATCCGTACTGTATTATATGTCATTGTAATTACTAAACTTTAGAATCTTGGAACCAGTCGAATATTCCCAATCAACTTACGATTTCCAACTATAGCAGTACTTGACCAACAACTCCAACCGCCCGTTGCTTGATGATTTTTACTATTTGAAACAATTGTTCTGACACGGAATCTGTATTTCTTGTTTTCCATGTCCTTGAGCGAAATTTCTGAAAATATTTTTTTATACAAATATATAAATAGGTGTTCTTCAGTTTTGTTAAGAATAGAATCCATTGAGGATAATACTTAATATTTATACAAAATTATGCGGTTATCCTATTTAATTTTTATAAAATATTCAAATACATTTAGTGTGAACTTTTCTACTTTTAAAACATTAATTATCCTTGCATATGTGCACGTTTAAAGGAACATAAATTGCTGTCTATGAGAGTAAATTGATGTTTGATAATCTAACGATCACAATTTATGGATATTAAAAATATTGATTAAAAATAACTTAATATTTATCAATAATTTAAGAAAATCAAGATTAGAGGAGGAATTTCCAGTGCTATCCTATAAAAACACATTAAAAGTACCCTGTCATCTCGTTGAAGAAGAATTTCGATTAGAAGTTTGCGCCAAAAGGTGTTCACCCTTATAAAAATGATACACATAAGTGCACCCATGAAATATGAGCGCATATTGTATAATATATAAACGTATTACAAACAGATATAGATATTTGTTCTCACAAGCATAATAGTATGTTGTTTAGGTTTAATACATTTTATTAAGTGACCTTATATAGTTTACGGTGTGATATTCAACGGGAACAACGCTTCCCAATCAAGTATCTATCACGCGAATACCTTCAGGTGGGAAATTCCTTGATATTTTTTTTACAGAAATATGCAATTGCTATTATTTTAGGCAAAGAACATATAACACCATATTATCAAATTTACGTATTTTCACGATTATTTTTTATAAATTTATCTTTTAAAATTATCCAATACAATTTCGAGACTCTGCCAAAATCCTGTTTTTGTCCTCGTATTTTGTCCTCATAGTTGTATATGTGTTGAATAGTTGGGGTTGTATGAACAATGGCACGGCTGCTTACCTTTGCTTGTCTGTGGAAAGTGAATCGTTATCAGGAAAAGATTTCTGATCAACACAAATATAGGTTTCTAATAATACTTCGGCAAATATAAAAGAAAAAATACCGTACCATTTAGATGCCAAAATGCACTGTTTCTTGTTGGAAACATTAACAGATATCATATTCTGGTATTAAAATTAATATTTCATTATTGCGTAACGCAATAAAAAGGATAATTTAATAATATCTCAATATATACTGCTGCACATTACTATTCAGCATGATATCATCGACATTGACTTATGAATTGTAGAGTGGGATAATTAATATGAGAAATACTAGAGTATATATGAGTTAGGTAATGTAAAACTACAAAAACTACGAAAACTATATCAATATATTGTATTTTACAAAAATCAGTAATAAATTAAACATACATAAGTAAAATAGACTAGAGAATACCGTATATATATAGCTTTTCTTCATAGGAGTGAGGCAGGGGAGTGATTTTAAAAATTCCCTAAAACCTGAGACTTAGACATTTTCTGTCAAGACAGGTGTCCAATTTTTTTTTCAATAGTGAGGAAAGACCAACAAATTAAAATTTGCTAATTTATATTAGTAACAAACTATATGAGAAAAAGGTTGTAGAAAAATAATATTTTTTTAAACCCTCGCTTCCTGAAGTCACAATATATTTAATAATGTTTTATTTCGTTAAATATATACTTTGTCGTTTTGTTATAGTTTCCCTAAAATTATAATTATATAAATTTCGTATTATTATATTAACTAATTTGCATTCACTCATTTATATAACTTATTTTAATATACTTTCTGATAATGCATTGCAGTAATTTGCTGCTATTTAATTTAATATTTTTTAATATTTCGTAATGATAATTATTATTTAAATGTATTCAGGATTATAATTTGATACATCTCATCGATGGTTTTGAGAGGATATAAATATCTCACTTACTTGAAGTAGAAGTTGTCCAGAAGAGAGCAGAGTCCACCCGACCGCTCTGTACCCGATATTTGATTGAACACTGTGTTGTCATGTGATCGATCGGTTGCCAAGTGATGTGAATATTCTGTGTGGTAACCAAGGTAGCCACAACCGATGACGGGACGTCTAGACCTAACCAGTATATACGAAAGGACGGAATGTATATTTGACCGTTGCATAAATCATGTCATGCAAAAATATAAAACTCTCTAGATATACAATACATGGCATAAGTTGATATGTTACATTACATTACATTACGAATGTCTAAAACTGTATAAAGGCCTATCGATACAGCCGGCCCTGTGTTTTTTGTGCAACTTTGGTCGATATATTAGCATTATGCCGAATTAGTTCAACTTCAAGAAGTCAGTTTTGTTTATGTAAATAGTGATATTATCAAACACAATCGGGAAGTCAATTGGCTTAATCCTACAAACAGCACGAGAGGGGTCAAATTTGCTAGTATTCCATCGCTTACTATGATAAAAATGTAATACGACAATTATTTTATAATATTCACTCTATCTTCCTGATACTTGATACACTTTCGATTAGTATATATTTTCATAAAAGTTAATAACATATTACATGCCGGGCAATAAGCAAATAGTCCTTTTAAGACATTCACATTCTTATATTTTTTATGATTTAAACAATTTGCTGACACTTACTGACAACTATTATATTATTATATTATTGGTCATAATTAATAAGCTAAAAACAGCTATTGCACTTTCTTTTGTCACCTGTAATATCTTCATATTTTATCGTATATATTATTACTATTCATTTTCGCTAAATTTTACTAATTTGCGCTAAAAATTGACAGTTAATTATAAACATGGATGTTATTAGAAAACAAATGACATATTTAGAATGGGCTTGAAAAAATATAGTATAATAATTGTTTTTATTAATATACTAAAAATTGCTGGAGAATATAGTTAACCCAATGTATTAAGTGCTGGTGGATCCTTTTTACCTACGTTAAAGTGGTAACCCATCCAACAACACCTAATAGTAGTATAGGAAGAGTGAATTCGGTCCACCCTAATCCCCACACTCCCCCCTTGAACCCCCCACCCCTCAACAACACCTAATACTCTAAGGTTAAGATAGCCAGAGCTTTACAACTTATGTTATATCTGTATAATACATCATAAAATAATGTTGTATAGAAATTGGTTATACCATATATCATAATTAAATATCCTTTTGAAAAAGTTATTCTGGACAACGTTTTACTTATCGCAAAAAACATTTAATTTAGCGATAAATTCATTGTGTCGAACCAACATACCTCCCGGTGAGGTCTCCGGACACTCAGCACTCACGGTAGAGCCATTTCCACCACTGTTTTCTGCCCAGGTGTCGAAGGTATACAGAGAACAAAATCTTATAACTGTGACGTTTTTAAACAACTCTGTTGTCCAGTCTCGAACCTCTACCTTATTGTCAGATGACTGTTTCACAACTATGTGGAACTTGGTTGGCCGGTGGGTGTTTTCTTCTGGGAGAGGAAGTTGCCATGAGAGATAGAGGCTGTTTGTATCTCGATTTTGTTTACACTGAACATTGCTTGGTGGCCCTGGAACTGAAGTAAAAAATAGGTAAAATATTAATAACAATTTAGTAAAAATAATGTTAAGAGTAACGTTAGGGTTTTAAGATTTTATATATGTTTTAAATTAAGATTTTTTGGGTATTATAGCAGCAATATATGCGAATTTCTCAACTTGAAACAATACGAGTTGGACTCTCCATATATAATATGAAGTTTGTTCTGTTGAAAATAATGGGAGATGCCGAAATAATACGGACAATATTGAAGGTGATGGACAATTGCGAAACTTACCGGGCTTTATATTGATGGATATAGGGCGATAATAAGGAATACAGAGAAAAATTACTGATGGATAAATTGGAAAATAGGACCTTTAAATAGTTTAGTAGGATATTATATTTTATATATTTCAATGCTATATTTATATATTCATTATAGTAAGATACACATAGCAAACGTATAGCTAATATATGTACATATCGCTAGTCCATCGCTAATCATTTTCACGAAAACTTTGATCCCCTTGAATTTGATCAACTTGTAGCTTATTAGAAAAAGCAATAAACGTACAAGAGTAATCGATTACTAACAGTAACATATCTCCAATCAGTTAATAATCATATTGATAAAGGTAGACTTTATATGGATTTTAGCGTGTCTTACCACCTGCTACCGGAAGAATATAATGTATTTATTGGATTGGTGTAGCGGTTAGCGCGCTGTCCTGCAAAGCCGAAGGTCCACTGCTTTAGCCTCGCTACGTACTCGCTACGTACTCTTGGTTGTAATAAACTTTTAGCTAAGCTGTTTCGTCAAGCCTTCAATTGCCTTCAATTAAAAGCCTTCAATTAATTGCGTCAATTAATCAATACTTCCGGTAGCAGGTGGTAAGACACGCTATTAATATTATGATATGTGAACGGTGCAGCCGCAATCCATTTTGTTAAATTTTGTTAAATAAAAATCAGCTTCTTGAACTTTGCATTGTTTTTTAATATAAAGTATAACGTTTAATGACAAAATAATACTAATGAATTACATTATTCATAATAGCCAGCTAGGTTGACTTGAGTTTCAAGTGAGAGCACTATACAGGTAGTACTACCTGTTTGCCGTTTACGTTCTAAATATGTTTGACTTTTGCCGAATGATATTTAGTTATGCAATTGGTTTATAGTTGTAATCGATATATGTATTCTTTATGTCAGCTTAAAAAAATTCAGTACACAGAAAATAATGCAACAATCGAGGTAATAAGACTAAAAAAATTCATAAATTAAAATAACTCATGAGATTAATCAAAAATCCTAAATTTATCAACCTATTCATTAATAAAACAATTATTCGTACGAAATTATATCATATTTCTATTTAATTAGTGTTTTCGAAACTATAAAACACACAAATTATCAAACACTTTTTAATGTCAACTCAAATTATGAAATTAAAATGTAATAACTTCAATGTTGTTGCCGTTAAATATACTTTCCGGGAAAAAGTGCCTATATAGAAGATAATTATCTTTTCCTATATATGAAAAGTTAACATCAAAAAACATAATATAATATAATAATACGTTTCATCGTTTCATACAAACATAAATTATTTTAAATCATAAAATTATTATAACACTATAATTATACATAAATCTTCGTGTTTTCAAAATTAAATTCTATAAATAAGCTGTGATGTGCTGTTTGTTAGATTTTAGACTAATATTCGTAATTTTCAACGTAATTTCAACTAAATTTTAACCTAAAATTAAATTAGTTTTAACCAAAATTCAACCAAATTTTAACCACATTTTTTTTTAACTAAATTTTAATTTAATTTTCAACCTAATTTTAAATAAATTTTACCTCATTTTGAAACTAATTCTAAGAAATGTTTAACCTAAATTTCAGCCTAATTTAATTCAAATATTAACATAATTTCATTCAAATTTTAATATAATTTTCAACATAATTTAAACCTAATTTTAAATAAACTTTAAAAAAAAATTATAAAAAATGGTAATATTATTTTTTCACTTGTAATAACCAAATCCAATGATAGTAATTAAAAAATCTACTAAATTACCTTTAACCGGAAGATGTTGCGTAACCGACACCCCGGGACCGTCAATAGTGAGCAAATATAGCGATATGTCAGAGGCTGCATCCGGGTCGGGATCATCCAGAGTCAGAGAAATCGAGGATTGGCTTTGATAAAAGTATTGCTTGCTATTTTTAACGGGACAATCGCCATCAAATGACACAAGGCGAATCTAGAGAAGATTGACAAATATTTTTCAAGAATACAAATCTTATAAATTCTATACAATTGATATTATAATGCACCCCGCAAATGGTGCACTTTCTTTAGTTTAAAAACATTTAAAATTGAAAAGATTAGTTTAAAGTTAATGTTTCATATATTTGATATTATATTTCATATAGTTGTCATATATTATAAATACAAATACGGCTATAGCACATCAATATATTTTATTCTATATAAAACATATATAATTAATATTACTTTATATTATTATTTACAGGTGTATTTGTTTATTACATATATATTTATTGTTAATACATATTATTATATGTATTAAATATTTACGTTTACTGTTTTACAGTATATATAATTTTTATTATATTTATACATCAATCTTTTTTCAGAAATGTTTAAAAGTTTGCTGTAAATAGTGTTTCCGTGTATTTCCATTATGTGTACGGAACCAATTTTCGAGTTGTAAACTTTTATGGGGAGCAGTTGTCCGTATAAACAGTTGTTGTTTATAAACTTTTCTTTTTTAAACTAATAAATAATAAATAAATATATTTATTAATTAAAACGTTTAATTGTATTTGTGCCGCAACAAATCATTTAACTAATTGTCTTTTTTTTATGGACAACATTATATACCAAAAAAAATTTGCCGGCAATGAATTTTGATTTGTAGAATAAACATGTTTACCTAATCGATACTAGATATGAGAAAGAAATAAAAAGATTATAACGTAAGCAGCATTTCACAAAAATATTTAAAGTCAAAATTTGACTCAAGTCAAAAATAATTAATTTAATTAAAAAGAGTAGTCCTTTTAATTAAAAAAAATGTTGCTATAAACCAAACTTAATTTATAATTCAAATAAAATTAGTCAATAAAAAACTCGATTAACAGTGGATCAGCATTTTTTCTCAGATAGTATCGCAGAAGAGACTGGGTTAACAACATAGATAGTGTAAATAAACAAAATAGTTCAAACAGTAATAATAATTGGTTTGGATAAAAATGATAAATGGTATATGTTTGTGATGGCAGTTTTTGATGAAAGTTTGCAATTGAAGTTTGTGTTAGAAATTTGTAGTGAAAGTTTGTGGTGGAAATTTGTAATGGAAGATTGATGAAGAAGTTATTGATGGAAACTTTTAGTGGAAGTTTATGATTAAAGTTTGTGATGGAAGTTTGTAGTGGAAGTTGTTATTGAAAGTTTATAGTGGAAGTTTGTGGTGGAAGTTTGTGATGGAAGTTTGCGATGGAAGTTTGTAATGGAAGTTTGTGATTGAACTTTGTGATGGAAGTTTGTGATGGAAGTTTGCGATGGAAGTTTGTAATGGAAGTTTGTGATTGAACTTTGTGATGGAAGTTTGTTATGGAAGTTTGTGATGGAAGTTTGTAGTGGAAGTTTCTGGTGACATTTTGTAGTGGAAGTTTGTGATGGAAGTTTGTGAAGGAGGTTTGTGATGGAAGTTTGTGATGGAAGTTTGTGATGGAAGTTTGAGATGGAAGTTTGCGATGGAAGTTTGTGGTGGAAGTTTGTAGTGGAAGTTTGTATTGGAAGTTTATTGTGGAAGTTTGTGGTGGAAGTTTGTGTTGGAAGTTTGCGATGGAAGTTTGTAATGGAAGTTTGTGATTGAACTTTGTGATGGAAGTTTGTGATTGAACTTTGTGATGGAAGTTTGTGATGGAAGTTTGTAGTGGAAGTTTGTAGTGGAAGTTTGTGATTGAACTTTGTGATGGAAGTTTGTGATGGAAGTTTGTGATAGAAGTTTGTAGTGGAAGTTTGTAGTGGAAGTTTGTAGGGGAAGTTTCTGGTGAAATTTTGTTGTGGAAGTTTGTGATGGAAGTTTGTGAAGGAGGTTTGTGATGGAAGTTTGTGATAGAAGTGTGTAGTGGAAGTTATGGAAGTTTGTGATGGAAGTTTGTAGTGGAAGTTTGTAAAAGAAGTTAGTGATGGAAGTTTGTTATTTGTTGAATAATTCTGATATAGTTGCATATTTTGAAAATGTATAATATTTTCTTAATAGTATTATGATATTTAAATAAAACACATTGATTCACCGTATGAATCTCTCTTACCATATTTTCAGACTGATATCCATAACAGTCGGTGCATTCAAATCGAACTGCCTGTGAACAATTGGTACCTTTCCTCAGAGCCACTGAGTAGCCATAAGGAATCCTATTGGACTTACTCGATGTACTCCAACTCACAGAAAGGGAGCCGTTAGATAGACTGTATGCCTCGAATATGGAGGGACATAACTTTTCTGAAAAATAAGGTTATGTATTTGTATATGTAATGATAAAAAATATTACTTTATTTATATTTTAATGAATAATTCATATTATTAATAATAATAATTTATGAAAATAATTTTAATCAAATATTTTGAGTAATACCGTTATGAATAATGTGGAAAACAACAGGCTTATCTAACTTAGCTAACTACTAGTCTATATTACAAAATGTTTCCATCTATGTACCTAATAATGCATTTGTACTCATACAATGAATATGGCATTTTTTCAAACTTTGTTTGTTAAATTTATTTTTATACAGGATGAACAAGAATAAGAATGAATAAAAACAAATTTAATTAAAATAATTGTAAGAAATTAAGAAATAAAATACATTAAAACAGTGAAAGCATAACTGAACACATAGTTGCCCTTATTTAAATGTCAGTTTAGAAATAAGAAAATTAATTCTGAACGTATGACTCAACAGTATAACATATTGACGGTTTTTAAACACGTTATAATATTTATACAATAATGGAGTACGATGACTGCTTTAACGTAGGTATTTAAACAGCTTCAATTATTATTTTATTTATATATATGTTATTATTCATTGTAATATATATAATTATGTAACATATTAATGTGATTATGAAAAACACAGTAGTAGTGGTGCATAAAGTACCACACAAAAGTTTTATTTAAGATAACTAATAACTAAGGTACTGTGTCACTAAGATACTGTTGTTACCAAGGTAATGTGTCACTAAGATACTGTTGTTACCAAGGTAATGTGTCACTAAGATATACTTTGTGTCACCAAGGTATTGTGTCACTAAGATATACTTTGTGTCACCAAGGTATTGTGTCACAAAGGTTTTGTGTCACCAAGGTACTGTGTCAATATGGTAATATAATTTTTGTTTAGTGATTGGTGATAATCAAGTTCAACAAACCTTGTTAAACCAGGGCTCTTAATTGATATATATAATTATATATAGACTGTCACTTCAAAAGCTGAGTTATTGCGTTATAATAATATAATTATATTAAATATATTAAACTCTCATAATGACAAACAAGTGAAATTTGAATAACATCTCCGTCGTTGAGTGTTTATTTAACAGATTTTGACGTTAAATACATAATTTATTAATTAAAATAGAAAATCATTTCCATCAGAGTTTTTTACATACTTTAACTTGTAATTCCAGGTAACTTATACTGATTCAAGAATGTGACAACATCACCTCTTTTGATAAATTTATTGGTTCGAAGAACTTCTAATAATAAAAATATAATTATCTTTCACATTCTTATACATTACCAACCATACAACAATTCTTAAAGAATGTGATGCTACAGGAGACATCACCATCTGTTTTGATATAAATAAAGAATTTACAATAATTTTTTTTAAATTATGCTGCCAAAATTACTGAATTCAGCGATAATGAATCTCAAATTGTTAACTCACTCTTAAAATACAAAGTAATAAATTTATGTACTTCCTTCCTTTGCAGCCTGAGTCCTACTGGTGAGTTACCACAAATTTTCAATACACACCAAATTAACTAAACTTAGTGAGTTTCTACAACTTTTTTACTAAAAGAATAAGGTAAAATATAACGTGCGTTGAATTGTTCCGTTTATACACTATTCGTTGAATCTATAATAGACAAAAATGTCGATGTGTCACAAATTGAATCTTGACAGCATTCAAACTATAAAGGAAGGATGGATGGTCAAACCATCTAAACCATCAAACCATTTAGATAAATTCACCAAAAAAATAATTGATAATATGTTGTGGCCTATATTTGGTGCTGCTAGAAATAGAGGTTTCAGAAAAAATTATATCTAAATCTATTATTTTAATGTCAATTACTAAAACATTGCAACAGAAATTTATTAGTATAAGCTAAAACTTTTATGATATCTGACCAAACAAAAACTATATATAGTCATATCAAAATACCAAGGAATATTAATATGAATTCCATACATACTTGCGGTTGCGCAGAGAGGAATAGTGCAGTATCCCCAATCTGTCTGGTCCTCACCAAAACATCCTACACGTGCTGTAGTATTGTCTCTTGGTGAAAACCGGCAATATTTGCTTGACGACGACGGAAAGCAGACTTTATTCCTGTCGTTGACCGATATCACACCGTTATACTTTTCACCCTTCGCGTCAATAAGACAGTCGTAGTTGCACGCTGAAATGGATACGCACAACACACCAACCTTAGCACCCTGTTAGCGGGTGGACTCAATAGGGTCGACTGAATTAGAGCGTCATAGTAAAAATTCAACATCGAAATATGACATAAGAGCGTTCCAGAAATACACAGTCTGGAATAAGCGCGTCGGTGAATAAGCGCGAACTGGAATTAGCGCGTAAATCCGAGCCCAGGGAATACGCGCGAACCGAAATAAGAGTGAATATGCAGCCACTGGAATCAGCACGACTCAAGCGCGTAAGGATCTAACGCGTAAGTAAATGTACAGGGCATGAATTAATGGTTATTCCAGTTTGTGGTTATCTTGTTGCGCTCTTGTTCAGTTCGCTCTTATTCAGTGACGCGCTTGTACAGGCCCCATCATTTACGCGGTTAATCCAGTTCGCACTTATTCTGCGAACGCGCTAATTCTAGTCGATGAATTTGATGCTCTTATTCAGTGACGCACTTATTCAGTTACGCGCTTGTTCAGCGCACCCGACGCAATACAGGGGTCGACAAGGAATGTATGGTCAACAGTGAGCAACTCTAACACAAGTATTTTGTATTTTAGAGAATAAGATCGACAGTGTCAACATTGGGAATAACGTCGACACAGAATACAATTGAAACTGTCAACTACCAACTAATAGTATAAAGTCGACGCTATTGCAGTATAGTTGTCATCGATATTTGTCAATATTTGTCGATATTTGTCAATATTTGTCGATATTTGTCAACGATATCCCGATATATAGCAATATATTACTCGAATTCTGTCAACTTTATCGCAACATGCATGATTTATTAGTGTAGACCAGGGGCGCACATAGCATTTTTCATTAAAGGTTTTCCAAATCCATGAAAAGGGCACCATAGAGACATAAAGAAATAAAGAGAAATACCAAGTACTACTTTTTCCCCCACTTTTTCAGAGGGGCACTTTTTTCATAGGGGCACCTTTTTTCTAAGAAAAAATTGCAGTTTCCGGG
>JAUZND010013752.1:0-27978 GCA_034780555.1 Coelogynopora nodosa | reverse complement strand
TCGTGACCAGCGCCAACAATCGGCGCATGTTGAAGGAGACTGAGGACCGCATCCTGGCCACCCTGGCCGAATCGGAGGGGAACATCCTGGAGAATGAGTCCGCCATCCAGATACTCGACTCCTCCAAGGTCATCTCTGATGAGATCCAGCGCAAGCAGAAGGTGTGTGCGCGGCCAGTTTGACATCTGGTGTTAGGCAACCCATATATTGACAATAGAACGAATGATGGTATCGCTAATCATATTTAAATATGTCTTTTTTAAGACTAATTAGTACCCATTTCATACCCTGGATATTTAACCATAGTTTAACTAGATAATAATCTCCCCTTCTCATGCATCCAATTACTACTTCATCGATGTATGGCAAGATCGATAGGATATAATCTCCTAATAACAACCCGTTTACACACAGCATTTGTAACGTCAAAAAGTAGTTATTAATTAGTAAGATTGCTGAACACTATGAACGCCATATTATGAACAAAATTATGAAAACCATTGCGAAATGATTTTTATTATTTTTAAATGATGGTTTTAATTGTTTAATTTATTAATTTTAAATGATGATAATCTTATATCATACAATGAGGTTTTTAGACTTTTGCTTATGGCATGATTAGGGATTACTTGTGTAATGTTATAGATTAATTCTATCTGTTTATTAATTAATTTAATATATGTATTGATTATTTTGCATATTTATCAATTAAATTTGCATGTTTATTTATTAAAGTTTATTATTTAATTCTACAATTTTTGTGATTAATTATGAAAGTTTGTCAATTTTATTCAACAAGTTTATTGATAAAAAAATTACATATTTTATTCCATCACAGTTAACATTTTATTTTCATTCATTCGTTCATTCACATATTCATTAAAACGGATTCTTTGATCCATCAGTACACTTAATTATTATTAATGATATTCTGGTGTTCTTGTCCGCCACGTAGATAGCGGAAGAGACGGAGAAGAAGATCGACGCGGCCCGAATGGACTATGCTCCTATCGCCAAACACTCGGCCATTCTGTTCTTCTCGATCACAGATCTGCCCAACATTGATCCCATGTATCAGTACTCGCTCACCTGGTTCGTCAACCTCTACATCAACTCCATCCATGACAGGTAGCTTATCACACATTGCTATACTTACACTCTGTTATGTGTTCTTTCTTTCGAAAAATATATAAGAATTTAAAAAAATATTTTTTTGTATAATGCGGACCATTTGTTTTAAAGGAAATTTGATACTTCAACATTTTTTATTGTTCTTATTTTAAATTTTTTGCAGTTTTTTTAAAAAGTTCTATCTATTGATTACTGTCTAATTAGATAGGGGAAGTATTTGTTTAATTAATTATTTCGAATTTGGACATTTGATATCTCTTTGCTTGGTTAGCACCAAATAGTTAAAGGTACATTTTTGTCGATAACAATAATTACTTTAATGGCTTATTATTATATTATAATATGTTCTCTAGCGTTCTCAGTAATAACTGCTACATTTATTTAACTACCAAGAATGGCCGACCAGGTTTTTGACAATTCGGGTGGATTTCTTCAATTGAGGACTATTATAGTCTATAAAATGCTTCAGTTTTGGAAGGCATAGTTTGTGTTTATCCATTTAAGGATACTAGTGTGGCCACCATTTCAGCAATAAGTCCAAGATCCTGGACCGCCGTATTCGCTACCTGAAAGACCACTTCCAATTCAATCTCTACGAGAATGTATGTCGTTCCCTCTTCGCCAAAGACAAGCTCATCTTCTCTTTCAAACTCTGCTGCAATCTCATCATGTGAGCGGCCAAATCCGGCCATATTACGGCTATAATACGGCCATAATAACCATGCTAACCGCCGCTTGTTACGCTGATCTTTGGCTTGCATTCTTAACACTGCTACATCCTGCATTCCCACATTGTTGACCATTCCTGCCATCTCCCATAATAATCAACCCAGTCTCAGTTGCTTTTTCCTCCCCCCTCCCCCTCCCATCTTCACTAATTTCTTTACTTGCTTTATTATTCTGCATTTAATATATATTTGATTAACTTTTACTTTCTGCGCATATTTGATCTATTTATTAATATAACATTTGATATTTCTAATCAACTTTACTCTAATAAATTCTAGCTTTAAATAATTTTCTTGTAAATTTTTAAAACTTTTTATATCCTTCAACTAAAATATAGAAGGGGTCAAAACTTTAAATTGTATTGAATTTATATTATTTGACTGATCTTCATTACATTTTGAGCAGTTTTCTAGTTATTCATAATTGATAACATGGTCTAAAATTATTTAAAAAAATTGTTTCATTATTTACCTATATTGAAAAACGTGTTTTTTAATTTGATATAAAACTGTCAAAATAACATTTTAACCTAAATGGAAAACAATATTTTTTAATTTTGATTCTGTTAACTATTATATTTGTGCTTATCTGCTACTTATGCTATTTTATTTCGCCATTTATTATGCTATTTTTATTTTTCCCTAATACGTGTGATCCCAGTCCCATTCAAACGATTACTATATCATTGGTTTGCCGATCCTCTCCCCCCTCCTCCGCTTGCTTGCTTTGCACCCTTCCCGGATGGTATCCACTAACCACTAACACCGCAGCAACAAGTCTAAGCTTTTGGACAAACGACTTCGATACGTCATTCAACATTTCACCTATTTCCTCTTCAACAATATTTGCCGCTCGCTTTTTGAGATCCACAAACTGGTGTTCTCATTTATACTTTGCAGTAAACTGCTGTTGTAAGTGTTGTAGGGCTTGATCGAATACCCCTGACAGAATCTCTGATATGTGTCTGTTGGTATTGCACACTGTATTTAGTTGTGATAGAGTTTGTTATTGTTGTTGAGCACTGCATGGTGAACGTGATATATCTGGATGTAGAATGTGATTTATTGGTCACAGTGTATACATCTGGCAATATCTGGTATACATCTGACAATCTGTCGAAAAGTTATACAAATGTTAATAAACTCTTTTGAAATATTGACCAGTTTTTCGCTAAAACATTTTGTATAGGTGAAATAAATATTGCGATTATAAATATACAAATTTATACCATAGAAAAAAGCAAATAATAAGCATTAGAGAGAGGATCTTTAGCGGATTTTAGTGTTATCTGAAGGTGCCTTTCACAAATTATTTCCCTTCATAGTTTCTGTTGTCCACATGTTTATATATGCTGTTATCTGTGTGCTGCATATGATTTATTTGTACTTTATGGTGTTACTTTATATTTATTATTTCAGGTGTAACCATGGTAACTATGAATATTCTTGTTAGTTTCATTGTCCTTTGTATTCTGTTCATTATACTGTATTCATTACTTAGAAATATTTTGATAACTTTTGAAGTTAGGTATATTTTCATAAAATTTTGTTATCGCTATATATTTAGGATAAGTCGCACTAATTCTCTAAATAAATTACGTATATATTATAAAATTAAATTAGTGTATTCATCAAATAGTATTGATATATCTTGAATAAAACTCGGTAAATGTGACAATTCTAATATACCGTCGACATTATTATTTAGGAAAATCGTGTAAATTTACTTAATAGTGTTTCAATAATGTAATATATCAGTTTCATAATAATGAAAGTTATTATTGATATATGTTACAAGGCATAAAGTAGGATTAATATATATATATATATATATATATATATATATATATATATAATATTATATAATCACTCAATACTATAATTATATTTTTGAACATTATATATGTTTATTTAGACAAAGATGGCTTGCCATATATATATACATAATAAAATAGACATTGTTTGTTGTTTATGATGTTGTGAAAATTCCATGTAAAAAAAAGTTAAAACTGTAAGAGAGTTGAAGACATTTCAACTGATTTGAATAGCATAACTAACTCCTGCTCTTTACACGACACAAACACCATGGAACAAAATAGGGCCAGGGGTGAATTGGACAATCAAGAGTTCATCTTCTTCCTCACTGGCGGGATCGGATTGGAGAACAAACTGGCCAACCCTGACAGCAGCTGGCTCTCGGAAAAGAGTTGGGATGAGCTTTGCCGGATGTCGGATCTGCCCTCAATGAAAAAGCTGCGGAGTCACTTCTGCGAGCATCTCACGGAATGGCGAAAGTACTACGAGAGCAAGGACCCCCATGAGACGGAATTGCCGGCGCCCTGGAACACGGAACTTGACGACTTCAAGAAGTTGATAATGTTGCGATGCATACGACCGGATAAGGTGAGTTAGATAGACAATTGTTTTTTCTCTTTATTGTAACCTGAATACAACCTGTTGGCCAATATTCAAGATGGTCAAAAAGTATCTGAACCTAATTTTTTTTAAAACACTGTTTAAAATCGAATAGCTATTGGTATCTATAAATTGAAATTCCTTACTGATCTAAACATTTTTAATGATATTTCCCCATTTACCTATGTGGCGTTTCTTTTTTTAATGGCATTTTTTTAAATAAACCGTTGAAAGATATAAAAAATATAGTACAAATAATACATTAATCAAACGTCTAGGGTATCTCTGATTAATTTTGAAGTAGCAAAATAAAACACAGCGACCATGACTTAGTCAGAATCCATATTGAAACCACCCTGATCGGACAATATATGGCTGTAATGCATTGTATTGGAAAAAAATCATATGCTTGTACTTGAATGAGCAAAATCGAACTATGTGACCTTAAATTAAGCGAAAACAACACTGACCTTTTTTAAATTGACCAATAGGAAGCCATAGCAATTGAAAAACAAATACTCGATTCTAATTGGCTAAACAAGTTTTCAAAAAAATGTTGGCGTGAAAATTAAAAATGATGTTATATTTCTGAGTGGGGAGGGGGGTTGGGGAGTGATCCAGAGTCGACATAACTCCTACTACTTTAAACACATTTTTTTATCACTAAACACATTTGTTTATCACTAAAGACATTTGTTTATCACTAAACACATTTGTTTATCACTAAACACATTTATTTATCACTAAACACATTTATTTATCACTAAACACATTTGTTTATCACTAAACACATTTGTTTATCACTAAACACATTTGTTTATCACTAAACACATATGTTTAATAAAAAGTCATGTCGGCCACCATCAGAATCAATAGTACTCGCAGTTAAGAGTTTTACCATTATTTTCTGAGGAATATATTAGCGAATACAATTCTTGTACTTCATACCTGCGAAATTATTATTAAAGTAAACAGCTACGTATATAAATGTAGGCTAACTTATAAATATGTTTAAATATTTTTTGGGTTTTATTTTTTTATTCAGGTACTTTTAAACCGTTCTGTATATTTTATTTTTCGAGCAGAATATATGTAATTATATGTACTTATATGTATATACCGTTCATTGTATTGTTTTGACTTACTAGAAACCGTAGAAATTCATTTTGATATTGTCATAAATTGTCTATAATTTAATTCAGTGCTAATTTAATGACAGTATAATAAAATATACGTGTATTTGATTTATGACCAATGCCCTTGTTTGATCTAAATAATTACTCTAAGTAGGTGGCTGTAGTGACGCTTTATATTCATGAATTTGTATTTACTGAGCCTATATGGTACTATGGCAGCTGTAAATAATCACACAAGTCAATGTTTACCCAGACATCTTTCAACAATATGACCTTTGTAAGATACTAACGAGACTAACCTATACCTTCGAAATGAATTAAAAACAGGTTTCCGTTTGTTTTATTAAGCTATTAAGCTTTACTTTGATCGTCACCTTTTTTGATTGTAACTTTTGTTATTGAAATTGAAACTGTTTTCAATAATAAACGTACGTTACTTCATCTGTTGCATTGTTGGTCCGTAACTATAAAAGAGTATGCAAAAATCAGATTATTCTTAAAATGAATTCCCAACAACCAGTAAGCACCATCAACATTAAATATTTGTTAAATTCAAAATTCATCACAGCTATCACAATATTAATTCTTTTAAAACTACCCTTTATGAATAATTTTCGATAAATTTGCCTTTATGGTTTTTTATTACACTATTATGGTTTATTGTTATTTATACCATAACGTTTCATAATATTTGGTGAACTTTATAACACAACATTCAATAATATACACTTTAAATTGGTTGTTTCTTGAAATAAAGGTAATATTTCTCACTGTATTTCACAAGAAATCTCTATTGAGATCCAAAATACTTTTATTAATTTATTGTAATATTGATAAATTCAATGTTGCTACTTTCATTAACATTTTCATAAAATGATTTTAAATTTAATGAATCGATTTTTATGAAACATAATTTTGTAGAATCTTCCGACCTCCATAACTTAATAAATATAGGAGGGAAGATGAATTTATTATTTTATAATCATTTACTTTTGGTACTAATGATCATTATATTGTATTTACTAATTAAAATAATCAGCGGTTTAAGTGCAATGACACAACATCATTTCTAGAATAATTCTAGAAATTTGCTAATTACATTTTAACATACTAATGAAATTACATGCTCTTCTACTATCAAATTGTTTAGTTGTTTGTTATGGGAAGGAAGTGTTACGGTTACACGTTTTAAAATTGATTAAAAACACTGCTTTGAAGGTTTGCAAATACTTTCTATAACCTGTATTTTGCTTTCCCCCATATTGCCATTATTTTCACTTTTTAAATAACAACCATATCATGCTCCACGATTTGATGTGATTCTTCTTGCATATTCTTTTCAAATAGTGTTTAGGCTACCTGATTGTTGTGATTTGTTTGGTCAGATCGTGCTGGCGGTGACCCACTACGTCAAAGAGAAGTTGGGCAAGAAGTTCATCGAGCCGCCCCCTTTCGACCTTGCCCGCAGCTATCAGGACAGCAATTCCTGTGCCCCGCTCATCTTTGTGCTGTCTCCTGGTGCCGACCCCACCATGGCCCTGCTCAAGTTCGCAGAGGACAAGGTGCCCGATATACCCCCTTCTGTTATCTCGCATGTTAGATATTGAAAATAAAATTCAGTTCCTCTGGGTATCTGAGTAATGAAACTTATTTGAAACAATGACGAGTTTCGGTTTACAATAGAGCTGCCGAGTAAAATAAATGTGAGCGGGTAGGCATTAATTTTATTGAACAATCCAATTGATGTCGCACTAAAATCGTGCATTCAGATTATATTATCTATTCAACATTCACGTATAATATATTACGAGCATCACTCAGTATCTGTATCTCTGTATTAGTAGAGCTGTATAACATTTTATTGTTTAACTAATACGTATTGTATGTATGGTATGCTTACAGATTAGCGGTTATTATCAATGATTATTACGGTAAAATCTAAATCTAAATTGGCTTAAAAAGAGATGTAATTACTTTATTTACATTACTAGATTCAATCGTTTATCTAAATCACTCTTAAATATTTTGTAATGTATTTAATCATTTTTAATCTTTACGCGCCTAGTGACTTTATTTTTATTTTTAGTTTTCTATAATATATTATATGTTGTTATATATAATAATGTAACTGCGGCTTCCTATTCTATTTAATTAAAAACTTACTCTTTTCTCACTCTATTATTGATTCACGCATGTTATACTTATAATGGCCTCAATTTATTATTTACTTTAGTTCTCCGGCTATCTGACGGAAACCATGCAGTCTGAAACGCGCTGTTCTTTTTATCAAACTATATTTTTCATATAATTTTATTATCGATTTAAGAAAAAGCTTGTAAGCTCAAGTTTATATTTTGTTATTATTCATACTTATAGTCAATTCGAATATAATCAATATTTATGTTTGCATTGTGATACCAATGTAATTGGTACATGTATTTATTTAACAATTTTATGATATTCCTCTAAATTATATTTTTAAAACACTTCATATTATAAATTTATATAGAATTTTTTTTAAATCGACAAAAATTTTTCCAATCTATAATATCGTTTATTCTATATCTGTGGTTTTTATACTATGGAGTGTCTTCAACGGTATCATGTGATAAACATGAACATTATCCTATACCATCGAATACAATTTTCCTTATTAAATGAATGTTTCTTATCTTTCTTTCACCACTCATTCGACCAGGGGTTTGGCGGCGCCAAGTTCAACTCGATCTCCCTAGGTCAAGGTCAGGGCCCAATTGCGGCCAGAATGATCGCTGAGGCCAAGGCCGAGGGGTCCTGGGTTCTGCTGCAGAACTGTCACCTCGCGGTCAGCTGGATGACGGCGTTGGAGAAGATCTGTGAAGAGCTGACCCCCGAGACTACCAGTCAGGACTTCCGACTCTGGCTCACCAGTTACCCCTCCGGCAAGGTGCGTGTTGCCATAGTTAGCTGCATGTTTCACTATATAGTTGGTATTTGGTATTGATATACACTGCATCTTTGAATGAAGTGTACAAATAACTAACCTTTAATCTTAGGCTTAATCGATAAAATAGATATCTGATGCAATATAATATTTTTATTATGTGAAATATAGGACAATTATTTAATTAAATAACTCAATTTCTCTTACTTATCATATATAATAATATAATAAAGATATATTTGTAATGTGTAATAAAATTCAATTTACCAAAATTTAATAATTTTTATATAATATGGAAATGCATATAGAAATTGTTGTAAATTAAATAATATACTTTTTAAAATTATACAACTTAGACTATTTTACTGACATATTGTTATGTATTTCGTGCGATAAAATTATTCTATACAATTTAGCTGTTTGTAATAAATATTTATTTTATAAATTTTTACACTATATGAATGGTTCTTCGACTGCATGCTAGAATAATGCAGATGTCCTCTCATGTCTGAATTATCCTAAATTGTATGCATGATTGTGTGCATTTTCCATGATTTCCACGCACATATTCACAATATGTCAAACATATAAAATTCTAGTGTATAAATGTACATGGCGAATCTCAATGTCTAAATTGAGTGGGTTCAATATAATATGAGTAAATGATATTATGGTTATAGTATTTTAAAATTTAATAAACTAATATATTTATCAATGAGTAAATCGTTTACAATTATCGTTGTTGTTATAATGGAGTAATGATTAGTTATATGTTTTATATTTAATATGGAATGCAATAATATCACAATGGTTACCATTCTTCTAAAGAAAAGGACCACGTTTAAATAATTTCGCTTGTCAGAAGCAAGTGCCCAAGAGATTGAAGAATGCCAAAGCATGGAACTAAATTAAATTAGTTGTTATTGTCGTTTACTTCCAGTTCCCAGTGACCGTCCTCCAGAATGGTGTCAAAATGACCAATGAACCACCGACTGGTCTCAGGCAGAATCTCCTCCAATCATACCTCAATGATCCCATCTCGGATACCGAATTCTTCTCTGGCTGCCGTGACAAGCAGCCGGTAATAAGTTCTCATCATGTCTTCTACATGCATTTCATTGATGCACTACTCTATGGATTTTCGAGCTTCCCATATTATTTGAAAAAGCTGACCTATTTTAAATGCTTTAAAAAGTCTTTTTTAAAAAGTCTTGTTTTAAAAGTCTTTTGAATTGCAGTTTGTAAGTTCAGCTGCACAAAAATCAATACAGTATTTCATTTTATGTATGATTAATATTAATCATATATTTTATTGAATTATATCCATTGATAATTTATTTTTCTGCTCTTCGTATATTTTTATATAATGTAATAGCGTTAAATTTTATAGTGGTCAACTCAGTATTAATGAGAATTTTTCAAAATACACGGCAACTCATGCTGTAAAATGTATTTAAATTTTTTTCATTGATATGATCATATTCTGTCAATAATTTATTGTATTTAAAAATTTAATCGAATAAGTTATTTAACAAATAAATTTATAAACTCAAATAAAAAAAGAAATAGAAGACAATGAAAAATAAAAACGTCTATGTACACGTTTTTTTATTCCAAAAGTTACTCACTCACAATAATATATTTTGAATTTGATTTCTTTCCAATGTTATTCACGGTGTCACAGCACTCATAGTCCGTAACATTTTATGTCAATCGCAAATTGTGACATTTTTGTTTCTTCCTTACTATGTAAAAGACGATTAAGTAATTTATGGTATACAATATCAACACGTTCTATTGGATATTATTAATAATGTATATTTCATCATATAAGTAAAACGGCAATGCAATAAATACCCCAATATATTTCCACTCGATGCCGACAGACGTTCGAGAAGCTCTTGTTCGGACTGTGCTTCTTCCACGCACTGGTCCAGGAGCGTCTGAAGTTCGGGCCGCTCGGTTGGAACATTCCCTACGGCTTCAATGAGTCGGACCTGCGCATCTCGGCGCGTCAACTCCAGATGTTCGTCAACGAGTACGACGATGTGCCCTTCGAGGCCATCCGTTACCTCACCGGTGAGTGCAACTATGGGGGCCGAGTGACGGATGATTGGGACAGGCGACTGTTGATGACCATTCTGGCCGACTTCTACAATCCCGATGTGGTCACCGAGCAGCGGTACAAGTTCTCCGTGAGCGGTCTCTACTATGCTCCGCCCAAGCTTGAATACGAGGAGTACGTCGAGTTCATCAAGGTGGGATATCTCAACATTTCAATTAAAAATTGGGATAATATTTCACTCTATGATAAAAAAGAAGACGAAACATTTCATTTATTATTATGATAAATTTCGGAGTTTATTTGTTTTAAATGTCAATAATTACACCGTCATAAAATAAGTTACAAAAATTATTTTATTTTGGCAAATTAGGGTAAATCAAAATATTTATTGTTACATGTGGAATTTGGTAATTCTCTAAAATAAAATTCGTATAAAATTGCCCCTTATCGTTTAGTGAATGAAACGCCGGACTATTAATTGTACATTATTTATTTTTAAAGCGCTGAATTTTGTATTTCATTTGTTTATCAATGTTTCCCCTACATTTATAAAATATAAGTTAAATATTATTATTTTACTCTATTTTTTTACAATATTTTTTAATATTAAATTTTCTCATAGTATATTGAACATTCAAATTACTAGCTCCAAACTGGGAATCTTCGTCAAACTTTCGCAAACTGAGGAACTTTAATGAATTATATTTACTTTGACGAAAACTAATATGTTTTGTAGCAGGACTGTCGACAATTTCACTCTCTCTACTCCTCCCTCAGTCTCTTACTCACTCACTGCTGCCTGTCTATATATATATATATATATCATGGCCTTCTCAATCGATGCCTAGAAGATATAAAACTGTTGGTCCCACTTTAGTATGCAAGTATGACGTTTGTTCCTCTCCAGAACCTGCCCACCTCCCAATACCCGGAGGTGTTCGGCATGAACGACAACGTGGACATCTCCCGTGAACTCCAGGAGACCCGGCAACTCCTGGACGCCGTGATGCTGACTCTGGGCCAGCTGTCCGCCCAGTCCAGTGGCAGCGGGGACAGTCAACTCAGCGACATCGCCAAGGACATCCTGACCAAACTGCCGGCCAAGTACGACCTGGAGCGGGCCAACAAGGACTACCCGGTTGTGTACAGCGAGAGCATGAACACTGTGCTCACCCAGGAGTTGGAGCGATTCAACAAGTGGGTTGATTGTTGTTGGCTGTTGTGCCGCGGGAGGATGTTTGGTCATGGGTATGACTTAATCAATCAATCAATCAATCAATCGATAACGTTAATTTATTTTTACAAACTGCTTATTTGGTTACTTCATTTTTATTGCGCAAATATAAAAAATAGAAGTTACTATTAGACAGCAGTTTATTCCTGAAGTATGCTGCACGACTCGATGTGTAAATCTATGTTTTCTGGTACCATGTCATAAAGAATGTCGGACAGTAATGGAAAATTAGGTCTTATTCATATTTCTGACATCTACATGTACGTATGATTACAAAATTAGTTAAATATACCAAATTAAGCGTTTTTGAAATACGTATATTATTATATCTTTAATTATATTAGTACATTTTATTATTAAATATATTACATGCACTATATTATTTATTAAAAAAATATTACATTTACTATGTTTTATTTTTTAATTTATTACTGTAAATTTCATTTAACAAAATTATATGTACTTAAAAATAAATATTTTATAAATTTCGGTACATTGCATTTTGTGCATTGTGCTAACAACTCTTTCCATAACAAGGTAATATAATATCTAAATAATTTATTCAGCAGAAAATAGAATTCTGCCTTCATGACACTGCACTGTGTAAAAATATGATGTTTTATTGCAGTATTTAATGGCAATATGTTTAACAAAAATGTTTAAACTAGAGTTAGTTGTTTATTGATGGTTACATGTGGCGGACTCAAACAAGTTGGTGCTGGATGAGTTGAAACAAGTAAGTTATTTGATAATCTTACATTGAAGAGATATAGCATCATATTTCGTGCCCATATTATATAATTAAAAAAGTTAGATACAATGATTAATGCAGTATGTAAGTGCCAAGTATCATATTTAATAAAGTACAACACCTTACAGAACATTACGAATTTTATCTTGTGACCAAATCGCATAACAGCATAATTCGACACTAAGATTGATTACATTGATATATTTAGTTACTTCTGGCGGTTAATCATTGGATTCTTAAAATATTAGTTGTGGTAAAATGGTAAAAACAGTTTCACCCCTTTGAAAACACTGATTTTAATAGTGATTTGACTGAACGTTATGACTAATACTACCAGTCAAGGATAATTTTGTCGAAAAGTACAGACAATTAAGATTTTGCAAAGATAAGTTGTCGATAATAAAATTATAATTGTAATCCATTATTTGTTTGCTATTCTGCATGTATTAAATTTTGTTGTTTTGTTCAGTAGCACTTATGTTAGTTGAACTAGCTGAATAATTATAAAACAATTATTTTTCACAAAAATTATATAAGAATATTCCGCCACATTATTCCGTAATTTGAAGTTATTCCGTTATATTTACATATTTATTCAAATATTTCATGTCATAATGTCCACAATCCATAAATTGAAATATTCACTTGAATAATATAGAATTCATAGATGTCACTTTTGCATTGACCGACTTCTGAAAATTCTAATGTCAGGAGCTTATATATTACTGTATTCCCTCCCCTCCCACATTCTAGACTGGTGGATGTGGTAAACACCAGCCTCTACAACCTGCAAAAGGCCATTAAAGGTCTGGTGGTGATGTCCAGTGACCTGGAGGCCATGGCTAGTTCTCTTCTGGTCAACAAGGTGCCCGCCATGTGGGCTAAGAAGTCTTACCCCAGTCTGAAACCGTTAGGCTCCTACATCAATGATCTGCTCGATCGACTCAAGTTTCTGCAGGTAAAACTCCATATCTCTTGTAGATATAAAGTGTTCTGTCTGTTTTATAGATGTTTCATAATTGGTAGAATAACGACCCTGACATGGTAAAGAGGAGATAGTCAACACAAGGTAGTGGTTAAATATAATAACGTTAAATGTATTTATCTCTCTTCGAAATATTTCGTAGTACAATGTGCTACATTTTCTAGAATTATTAATTGATTTCAAAATAAATATTAAACTAAATTTAAGATTCGTTAGAAGTTTGAATATATTCAAATTTAACGTATAATATAAAATGTAAGTATAGAAATTCACAATTGTTACAATAATATGGTTCCAAGCCTTGCTAAAGGTTTTTTTGATCTTAAAATAGGTAGCCAAGTTTTTTCCTTCAAATATGGTCTAGACTAGTTGTCGCTTAACTCATTTGGATGAAACCATTATATATATATTGTTTTTAACACTTTTTTAACACGTGTTAGAAGTATTCAAATTGAATCAACAAAATAAATAATTTAAAATATTTTCTATGCTATCCATGCGATAGAAAACTGTAAACAGTAATAAAATTAAAATATTATGATAAAAGTTTTTTTTAAAGGAATTTTTGTACGTGCTAACAATATGACATAATTATATTCTATTCAAGCTTTTCATAATCTGATATTTTCTATTTTAATTATATTTAAAGAGGTTCACTTAATTTAAAACTAGTCGTATAGTTACTCTATCCATGATGTTTAAATTAACTGTTGATTTGACTAACTTTCACAGAAATGGTACGACGAGGGAAAACCGCCCGTGTTTTGGGTCTCCGGTTTCTTCTTCACACAGGCCTTCCTCACCGGTGTCATGCAGAACTACGCCAGAAAGTACACAATTCCCATCGACCTGTTAGGATTTGACTTTGAGGTACGTGCGCTCAACCATTACAAGAGCATTGAATATCTTTCCTTTGGTCAATGACATACCAGGTAGTACTGGAAATAGTTTTATAAACACCCCAGGAGAACTTGTTTAGTGTTTTAGATTAGACTTCTACCAAATACCTGTACAATGCGTAGGAGTAATAGTCGACGACGACCCACAGATGAAAACGTTATCTTACTACTTGTAAGTTGATGACTAGGTACATGTGTCGGCAATATTTCAGTTGATTTAAGAACTACTCAGGAGGGGGGGGGGGGGGAATTAAATGAACTATTATCAAATTAAAAATATTCTCATGTGAGATATAACAAACAAAATTGGTCGGAAACTTTCAATACCTGCCTAACTTTTAGTTAGCCTTCTATTGATGTATGAAAATGTTTGATCTAACCATTTGATCAAATAGACGACCGTCTTGTCACTGCAAAGTAATAATTATCATTATTTCGTAATTAAGTGATTGATTATTGATTTTTGACTGTTTTTACTCTGATGCGTGACTTTTGATATACTCTGTCTTAAATAATGTTGTATTAAATTTATTCAACATTATTCACAATTGAATAGTCCTATATTATGTATCTAATTGAAAATGTTACAAACTAATCCTATAAACATATTTTCATATCAATCATTTCAGTTCATTACAATTCATTTCTCAGGTTTTGTCCGCCAACACGATGTCCAACCAGCCCAACGATGGAGCATACATTATCGGTCTCTATCTGGATGGAGCACGTTGGGATCACGATAAGTAAGTCACTACTCCTCCTTCCTCACGTTACTTGGTTCTCACAGTGGAAGTTAAGTAGTTTATAATAAAAGTCGTCAACTTTCAAATAATGCGGATAAATTTTTAAATTTACGAAAAAACATTTTATCCAACCCAAGAAAATATTATAAAGCACAATAATTGCAAACGTCTGTCGATTTAATTAAAAAAAATATATTAAAACATTAAAAAATTAAAATTATTAACATGTAATGTTTTATAAATTAACACACGATAGATACCGAAACTACAATTGGCTATAATATATGATTATAGTTAGTTAAAGTATAAACTGTTGCAAGTGTAAAGTGCTCTGCCATCACTGTTGCCATGACCTCCTCTCCTCCCCCCCCCCTCATTCCCCAATCTTAGGATGCAGCTGGGTGAACAGCTGCCAAAGATTCTCTACGACTACGTCCCCGTGATCTGGCTTAAGCCGAGCAAGCGTGACGACATCGACTCGATCACCAACCGCTACCGCTGTCCGGTTTACAAAACGAGTGAGCGCCGGGGGGTCCTCTCCACCACCGGCCACTCGACCAACTTCGTCATCCCCATCCTGCTGCCCAGTGAGGAGCCGGTCAACCACTGGATCAAGCGGGCTGCTGCGCTCATCTGCCAGCTGGACGATTAGTTGCTGGTGCTCTGCCTGGGCTGCACTTTGTCATCATCTCTTGTTTATTGAACTATATATGTAGTTGGGATCGGTGAAGAGGACAGTCCCTCTGCACTTCTCACCAATCGTGTGTAGTTAACGGATCATTACTTTTGGGAACCAACTACAACATTTATTTGTTCAAAATCATTGCCGAATACAGTTTTTATATATATTATATTGCAAAATTTGCATTCTAAAAATACAGATTTTAGAATATTTAACTGTTTTTAAAAATATTTCGCGCGTTAAAGATATCACATGCAAACAATCTGTTTAAAGTCGATATTTATTATATAATTTCCCCAAAATTAATGGTTTCGTTAGTTGTATGCTTGGGAAGTGCAGATGGCTTATCTATTCTAACTATTGTTAAATGTCTATAAGGCATTGTATCACCTCAAACACTATATATATATATATATATTTATCCATTTGATTAGTTTAGCTTCAGTTCATCATCACTGTCGGGGATGTTACCGTATCTAAGATATGATTTATTATTTCTATTTTTTGCAACACTAATATTCTACCACCAGAACAATATTGATTCTCCTTTCTACAGTATGGCTGTGACCGACCGCACCGCTCGCTCATGCTCCCATCTTCAGAAACGATTCTGTTTTCCTTAACAGTTGCCTGTGTGTGTCTCTGTGTTTTTTACAGACTGTGTGGAAGAAACTGTGTAAACAACTATTTGTGACCAGAGTATTGTTCGATTAATTATTTCTTAAACGGGTTGCTGTAATTGAGCTCACGCGATTTTTTATACACAATACAGGAATTCAAAATTCCAATTTTTTCTTGTTTCAAAAATAAATGTCACATTTGCTGTATTATACACCGCTTGTTTTATACATGTTTTTATTAGTATGATACTACTTGGGTGTTTTGTTAAATCAGATAATTATGTAAAGATATGCGACATCGAATATATATATATAAGATTTTTATAGATTTCAAAAGGGTGACATATTATAAAAAAGTAGTTCTATACACGTTTAATATTTGTTCGGCCACCCTTCATCTATGGACATGTTTATAGGTGTCAACCTTAAACACCATTATACACCACTTAAACACCACTTAAACACCACTTAAACACCACTTAAACACCATCCGACCATTATCCGAAGCGCTATAAATCTGAAATGTGGTACATATTTGTATATTAGCCTAGATTGATATGATTGGCCGCGAAAAGTATTTTTAAAATGAAGTGCGACTTTGCTTTTTAATGAATTTTAATATTCACAACGCATATATAGATATTATGTAAAAATGTTGTAAAATAGCTATCAATAGAAAACTATTCTTTAGTTTCATTTATTAACCCTTTCATCTAAAATTTCATGATATCTTTTATTATATATTGTATATATAGTATATATGCCATGATTTGTGCCATACACTATCTATAAAAGTTTAAAACGTTTTTTGCATGCAACAGCATGCAATATAATAAGCTATAGCTAGGTACAACAAAATCAGTAACACTTTCAGATGTAATTGTAATTATTATTATTATTATGTATTTATAACGCGCTGCATGTCCGAAGACGTCAGAAGCGCACAAGCAAAAATATTTTTTACAAAAAATACAATACAGTATATCGACAAAACATAATACAATACAATAAATCGAACAAAAACAATACAAAAACACAACACAAAAAAAACAAAAACAATTTTGTGAGTAAGAGATTGCATGCGAATAAGTAAAAATAAAAATTAAAAGTAATGCATGCGAATGCTGAAATTCACCGTCGTGATGATGGGTGGGTCAATACTGATCTTGAAAATATGTATGCATTTTATGGCTTACTGATTCTTGCTGGTGTTTACCATGTGATGACTGAGTCAATCAGACAATTATGGAGCAAACTTGATTGCCGTCCGATCCTTCTGAAATCGATGTCTCCAGAACGTTTCGATTACTTAATGCGATATTTTCGATGTGATGATCAAAAACCCAGAATACAACGACGACGAATAAATGAAAAGTTGGCACCTATTCGTGAAATCTGGAATCTCTACAACGAAATTCAGAAGTTTCTACAAACCAGGAGACGTAATTTCGCTAGACGGGCAGCTAATCACATTTCTAGGACGTTGTCCAGTTAAAGTATATATTCCCAGCAAACCGGGAAATATGGAATAACATTTTTGTTACTATCTAATTATTTGACGAATTAGTGGTACAATTTTCAAATATATACCGACCGAGAAGGGGCAGTACCTGAAATTGGACAAGCATCGCGCGTTCTTCTTAATGAGCTGACAGAACATTATCGAATGCAGGTACACATATAACTAAAATAATTGTTTCACTTCCCCTTATGCATAGTTTGCTGAAACGAAAGTTGACCTACAATGGAATATTGAGGTGAAGAATAAGGTAGACATTCCCCGAAAGATTTTGAAGAAAGCGGAAAGACCTATCGAGTCATGTTTGTTTGGGTTTCAGCAAAACTTGACACTGGTGTCATACGTTAGTTATTCTTCTCTCCAGTCTCCATAATGACGACCAGTGTGAAGTAGAAGCTCCTCATTTTCTACTTTATAATAGATGGCAAAACAGTTGTTACCAGCGCAGTCAAAAGCTGCACTCCCGCATGCAACTGCTCCTCGGCTAAACAGAATCCGTCGACAGTGCCACGCTTGCCTATATTATTGACACAGAGAGTCGAAACCATTTTGTGAGGTGCGACAAAATCATCTGCTGTGAGCTGAGTGCAAATATGTGTCTGAGATGTGTGCCATATTTGTATCAGTACACTACGAACAATATGTGCCTATACTCATATTTTTATTAAATCTTTCATCATTGCATTTGTTTAATCACAAGTGTAATAATATATAGAACGATACAGTATTCAATAAACATGTACCCCATTAAATTTAGCTTTCATTCATAAACAGTAATACCTAAATTATATAAAAGGCAACCGTTTATATATAAATATAAATAACATAGGACCCTTAAAGCGTAACTTTTTCGTCCTTTTTTGAGGGTTAAATTCTATTCTAATTGACTTATTTTTGACGTCAAGCTAAGTAATTTCTTTAATTACATTAGTATATGGTATTCCATCTCGTCAGTTGTATTTAATATATTTGAGAATTTATGTTAAACTATGTAAAAAACTACGATAATTGATTTTTCCAAATGATGTTAAAAAATGAAAAAAATACTATTTGTCGAAGGCAGTGACGTAGCCAGGTGTACGAATCGGAATGCGAATGTCATCAATATAAAGAAATTATAAAATAGTTTTTTTTGGTTGTGGTTCGTTATATTTTAAAATCACCCTTTTTGCTTCGGCTAAGTGACCCGAGTTTATTGCTCATTTACTTTACTAAAGTGTACCTCACTGATAGGTAGTTATTTGCTCGTATTATATATATATTTCGCATACTTTTACAAAGTATACGTTCTTGCAAGGTTTGAAAACATAGTATACATGATAATATAACATTAAATATACAATATACATGCATACTATATATAGAAATGATTAATGTGTTTCAAGGTGTGTTTTTATAATAAATATATGTGCGGAAAAGTAAGTATTGTATAATTAAGAGGAGTAAACTATTATTTTAATCAGCTGTAATTCCAAAGTATTCCAGTGATTAATTGAATTTTTTTTAAATTGCCCACATGGAAGATTGCAACATTCTTAAATAATTTTTCTTTTGATTATTAATAAATTAATTTGAAATTTTGTCACGTTGCTAGTGCCAATTTCGTCATCACATTTCTACAAAGTCACTAATTTATAGTTCTTTGGTATGTTTTAGTTAAGTATTTATGTTGATAAAATTACGTTGTAGCAAAAACTTTTAATATTAAAATATTACCTGGCTTTTTTATGTGTAATTTACATTACTGTTTAACCCTTCGTACGTGGAGGGGAGGTATACCAATATTTTTTTCAAAAAGAAATTAAGTTTTTGATTGAACTATAAAAGATATGACCCTGACTGTTTTACTCAATGGCTAAAATATTTTAACATACTAAAAAAATTGTGTTATTATTGAACCATTTTATCCCCCCCCCTTCACCTGGGTTTTCATACTTTCCGAAGATATTAGGAGCTGAAACTTGCAACATTAATAGAAAAAATAAGTTTATCCTAAATTATATCCATTTAACTTGATTATTAAAATGATTTATTAAAATAACCAGCAATTTAAAATATACTCAAAATAAAATTTATACTACTTATACCTTATTTGTATAAGTAGTGTAATTATAAACATATATCAACAAATATAGATCTTGTGGTCTGGAATCAGATGCAAAAACAATCAAGTCAATTGGTTGCATTGAAAAAAAGTTATAGCATTTATTGATGAATATATGGCATATTTGGTTATTTTCCTATCGTTTTCCTAATTGGAGTTTATGATGTAATCAGGTCATAAAAATTATACCAATCTATTAATTTTTTTTGAAAATAGAAATCGCTTGAGAAGTCTTTAGGGGGTATCTGTATACCAAATTTTAGTTTAATCAAATTATAGTAAGTTTGGTGTTCCAGGGAGGGGGTAAAATACCCCCCCTCCCTCCACGTAGCAAACCCTACAAAGTATGTCCACGTACGAAGGGTTAACAGAACACAGAACATGATTTGACAAAACATATTATCTCATTGCAACTTTTTATTTTTTTGGAGATTATTATTACTCAAAATATGTGCTGATGTAATGTTTATTATTGAGATACAGCAGTCTTAAAATTTGGCTCAAACATTAGTACGCCGCCATCTAAGAAACGCTTAAAGGTGTATAAAGTGAGTAAAATCTCATAAAGAAGCTTGATCCTATCTACATGCATTTATTATACAATTCGTTTATGTGAAATCAAAAGTCTGAAACGTATAATTGTTTTAATCAAATTGTAAATATTATATAAATGAGCATTATAAGTATGTGTGTCATACATATAATTTGAAGAAAATAAATTCAGATTATTGTTCCATGAATATATGAATACAAAATTTACTTTGCATGAATAATAAATGTTGTAGGTGTGACAAGTTTATTCTAGTAGTTCATTTGTTCAAAGATAGTTTGGCAGTTTTAATATAAATTTTGTGCGATTTTGTAGTTTTTCTATACTTTTTGGTATGCTGTTCCAAGGAATTGAAGCTTCATCAATTACTTTATTTTTATATTTATATGCAGATAATGTTAAGAAAATGTTATTTTGATTTATTGTATGTCTGTGATGAATGTTTTAATGTGTTTTAATTATGTTTCACAAAAATGATTGCAGTTTATTATCTTGTAAATACATTATTTTATGTATTGATAGTGCTAATCTGACATTGGTTTGGTCTTGTATTTTGAGGAGTTCATGATTTTTATGTAATGTGTTTGTAAGAAATCTTTAAAATTCAATTTTGGGGGATTCGTAATTTGTTTAACCAGATGCTATTTTTTCTTCCACATATTTCTAATGCATATAATTTACTTTGGAAAGTATAAGTGATATATATTAAGATCAATTTATCATCAGGAAGTATATTTCTAATAGAATGGAATAGTGGAATAATTTTGTTTATTTTATTAATTGTGTTGTTTATGTGAATATTCCTGTTTAAGTTATCCTGAATAGACAAGCCTAAATATTTTGTTTCAGACTTCTGTTTTATTGTTCTGTTTTCTAGTTTAAGATCATTTTTTTAAATATTGGTTTCCTTTTGCTAAATAATATTAGCTATAATTGTTACTATAAAGTGTAATGCCTATATCAAATAAATGTAGTATATATTAATATATTTTTTATACATTCATTTTTATAACGGCAATATTTTCACGAACTATATTTTCAAAACCATAACTTGATTAGTTGTAATATTCATATTTACCATACAAAGTTTATATTTCAGCATAAAAATAGTAATAATGAAAATAATTATTTAAGTTTATTTTTATAATTTATTTTAATACTTGATATGAATTTATAGACGATATGATTGTGTTACATGAAAAAAACAACGTCGCTTCTGAATTAATCATGTATGACTATAGTCAGCAAACACGCTGTACATTCTTGTTCGAATAATAAAGAAAAAGATTGTGTGAGAAACTGATTTGTACTACATTAGTGCAATTTACTACTTCACTGAAATAAACTGGCTTTGCTGTCAAACTGGTTAAAAGGGACAAAGTGGATCGGCTCAGTCTAGTCTATACTCAAGGTCTATTCACCCTTATGATGGTGTTGACTAACGACGTATTCTTCAAACAGAAGTTCACTCTCATTAGATCTAACGCTTTATATAACAAACTGGATAGGTACATACAAAATTGCGATGTCAGCACATTTTATAAAAAGATAATCAAGTGAAATCTTTATTCATATCTATTTTAATAGCAATAATGACCTTTAAAATTGTTAAATCTCTAAGAGAATCTTCCGCTTTGCATCGATTGTATAGAGGTTTCCTTCTGTGACTGTATTGATTCCTCGTCTGTTACTGAATGATTTGAATTTGTTATTTTGTTCGACATTCGTGCAAAATGGCAACTTTGCATTGGGTATCTTGTTTCGTCGTTATCTGTGCAAGATTATTTCCTATTTTATTTCCAATTTAGTAGATAGACGATTTCTATAGAAATTGTTCTGTAGTAGTAAAACTCTCTCGCATTAAATGGTAGTAGAGGCGATAGTAACAATGAATATATATTTTAATTGAAGTAAGCCCTCGTGCGTTAAACAGTACCTTATGAACACGAAATACAATGTACAAAATATGTAAGTGAGCAGTAATACTAGCAATAGCTTCGGTGTATATAGGACAGTTATTCTTCATGAATGAAACTTCAACGGACTTTGTGTTATGTTTATCAACTGTCTATGTTGGTTGTATTGTGTATATATATTTTAGATCATCTTATCTGTTTATGAATCATCTATTTTAAAATGTCGTTTTAAATCAAAAAAAATAATTAAGCCCATTTCATATAAATATACTTATTTGATCAAATCAATGAGTAAATTTTTACCAAATTGTGTTTGTGTGTTTTCCAATAATTTCTATGGTCCACCGTTAGACAAAATTGCAATATATATTATATTTTCTTATGTGGTAGAGACATATTAACCTATTTTTTATTGTTCAGAATGTCTTTTCATGGCACTATTAGGACACATAAAACGTACAATTTGATTTTTTAAAATTATTTATATTTTAAAATATCGTTTTGTACAAAATATAATGATTTGAGGTTTTTCTAATAAATGAAATTATTAAAAAAAATTTAGATGGTCTCTTGTAGTGTGCCAGGCGCCGCCAGGATTATATAAAAAGGGGGCGTTTTTTGAATAGGCGCCATTTAAAATTTTTGTGAAACATATTATTATTATGGAAATGAATAAATATATAGAGAATAGGCGGCTTCCTAATATGTAGTTAGGTACCTATTGTTCGCACGCAGCCCACATTAACCAACAACAGGAGAAAAATCAATGAACCAGCCTACACAATTTAGTGGCAAGAGAAAAATTAGTAGTATACGGAAATGACTGTACTACCATGATTAACACTAACTTTTTTTGCGAAAGAGGCGCCTTGCGAAGTTGTAGGCGCCATTTGCGAAATAGGTGCCTGATTTGGAAGGGGGGCGTTCGACCCAACGCCCCCCCCCCTAACGGTGCGCCTGGCTAAACTCTCGTTCCGCCGCATTAAGACATAACTGCAGGGACTCCTATATAGGCTACTATCTATTATATTGTATGTGGGCCCCTGCCATTCTCTGTGGCCCCTGCACAAAACACCCGATATGTCGATATTAATAGTTGTTGATTGTGTTTTATTGTGTATTATTTAAATGTCACTAACTGAATAGTGAATTGTACTGGTATGGTGCAGCTCTTTAATTTAATGTCCATAATACGTGATGCCCTGCAAGTAGCGCAAAATCACGTTCACTCAGCAGAAATGTTGAATAAACAGTCATAAATCATTGCACAGTGAATCTGTGTAACCTACTACTGTGTCTATTTACTCTCTTTTTTCTTAATTCAGAAGGCAAGGTACAATAAAGGCACGCATTAATTTTTTATTGAGTTCCATTTTATCGGTATTTTTCAAAGCTTTACTCTTTGAAGTTTTTATCATTTTACGATATTGCTTGGTGTTTGTTATATTTTTATTCCAAAACATAATAATTCAATAATTATGAAACTTAAGAAACTTACTTTAGTAGCCAATAACCTTTTCCATTAATTATTATAAAGATCCAGTTTAAAAGTTGGCGATCCACAAACCTATACGAATCAATCTCCATAGCAACCATATCTCCTTGTTTTGTGTCTTAGCAACTATACTTAATTAGTATTTGACATTATGCTTCTATTGAAGACACCTAAATCTGTCTCTGTCCACCACAGTCCCACATCGGAGGTCTGGTGGCAGCGGGGATGGTGCCCTCCCCCTTCGAGCACTGCGATGTGGTTACCACGACGACACACAAGACTCTGATGGGGCCACGTTCAGCCGTCATCTTCTACCGAAAGGGGGTCAAGAAAGTCACTCCCAAGGGTGACGAGGTAGGTGGCTTGAGTTCTTTATCGTTCCCTTTCTTTCTTCTTGATGTTGCTAGGGTCATTTATACTATCAATACAAAGCCTATACAATACACCGTGTTTGACTAAACTATAGTTTTCTACCGATGCCGAGGCGTGCATCGATTATATTGTCCCGAAATTCCTCTGCGTTTATTCGCAGTAGTTGCAATATTAAAATTTGAATTTCCACTTTTGTATTAATCATACAGTTATTAAGTATTTAAATAATTAGCGGTTACTAGTATGTAATAATAATGTATTTTTTAATATTAGTAAGCGATTTTAAATGAGGGAACGAAGTTATACCACATTTTCTTGGCTATAATTCATTATTTTATTTTCCTATAAAGGGGCTGAGGTAAACAAGTTTTCTCTAAAAAATGTACAAATTAGAATTTAATATATTTTTTAAGTTCCATCTTCTAACAGATTTCTGGTTTCTGCTATCCACTTTTTCAGAATTCTGCCTTTCCAAAATCATTTTGGCTTTCCTGTAAGTCGATATCCACCTTCTTTAATTTTAAGTAGTTGTAAGCAAAATTAAACATTCCGAAAATGATGCTTACATCAGCTTGTCCTCAATAATACTGAAAGCCATCCCTCTATCTCTTTGTCTCTCTCTCTCTGACTTCAATACCCCCGGCTTTGGGTATCTAAATCATGCAGACTGTATTTCTAGGCCATTGCCACGTTGTGTCTATACAGAACACTGCAGAAGAAGTCGTTCACCTCTTTATTACTTCTGTGCAAGCTGTCTGCTTGCGTTTATGGTCTGGATATTAAGGTTACTGGAAAATGTCTAATGGTCCATTTCTACTACAAAGTGAGATTGTGGCCCTCGCGTTATCTAATCTCACTTTTGATTGTTTATTGTTTGTTGTTCTCGTCGATCAGTTTTCTTTAAAAAATGACACCTATTTGTTACAGATATGAAATGAATTAAATACCAAAACTTTATGTGCTTATCAAAATCAACTTATTTTGACTAATCAGAAACCCTCGTATTTACTTACTTCTGTTATTAGTCACAGAACCTCACTATGTGTAATAAATAATCTAGATATTAAACTTACTTATTGACCGGTATTAATTTTACGGAACATGTTTAGTTGGCAACTGTATGGCAGTTCGTTAGTAACACTGCTGTTTTAGTTATGTGGTGTTTTCTTTTATATGTTAAATTGATTATTATTAGTCCGTTTAAATTGGAAGAATTATATAATATTATCTGCGTAGTTATATAGTGATATTGATTTATATTTGTTTAAACAATAATATGAACTGGAATGGGATTGATGTAAAAATTAAAAAATATTGTCATAGTTAGTTAACGCGGTTCCATTATGTTAATTGTTTTCTTTAATCGTTGTATTTTTTATTTACATAAATGATACATTAATTATTTATCATGTCATTATTTTGTATTGACAGTGTGCCCGCTAGTCATGGACAACTGACTCTGATTATTATAGAAATTTTCAATCAGTGAACACGAAGATTATGAATATAAATGTATTGAATGTATTGAAGAACGTGCATTATGTTGACGACATTTGAATAGGTTACATCTGCGCAGTTCTCTCTTAAATGCACAGACGATATTACATGAAAGAAGAAGTTAGATGTTAGTCCTTATCAAACCAATAAACAAAACAATGTAGTCCTGTAAATGTCTGAATATTGTCACTGTCTATACTGACTAATACCTTCGTCTCCCGTTGCTAGGTAATGTATGACCTGGAACAGCGCATTAAAGAGGCGGTGTTCCCCGGGCTTCAAGGCGGACCCCACAACCACGCCATCGCCGCCATTGCTGTTTCCATGCACGAGGCCGCCCAGCCCCGCTTTGTCGCATATCAACAGCAGGTGCTTGACAACAGTCGTGTGCTCTGCAAGGAGCTCACCAATAAGGGTTATAAGGTGGGTACAACTGTTTATTTATCTATATAAAGTGATATTCTACTCGTTACTTAGTAAGTAGTATATTATGCAAGTTAATAATAATTAATCGGGTAAAATAAATATAATAAATAAATAAAATTCAAATAATGTTATTATAATATATTTAGGGTTGGCATTGATGTCCTCTGTGGAGGTCGACTATATTTTTCTCTCTCTTTCTCTCACAAACCTCAGGTGGTGACTGGAGGGTCCGACAATCACATCACACTGATCGACTTTCGGCCGCAGAACCTGGATGGAGCCAAGGTGGAGAAGGTGCTCGAAGAAGTCCATATTGCGGCCAACAAGAACACTTGTCCCGGGGACAAGAGTGCGCTTCGGTGAGTCTGCTCAACTCTCCCACTCTGGCCTCCCACTATGAAAGCCAAGGTTTTGCTATCGATCGTAAGAATAAAGTTGGCAATCGTTTTGCAAAGTCTTTTTCGTTCTCTGGTATGAAACGCGATAATTACTTGGAGTGGACAGTCCACAATTCAAGCTGTATTCATTTCCTTTGGAGATGACATCTCAAAGCAGAGTACATCTTGTAAAGCATGATTGGCAATAAAATAACGTGATCTTAACGTGATATTTACTACTACAAAATATACATTTACAACGTGTTCAAATTTTATAACAATAATCAATTTTAATTAGAATACACATTTAACCGATCAATAATTTTAATTTTCTGTTGGTTTAAATTAAATAATTAATCATATTGTACATTTTTTTCTATTTCAATTTTCCTCCGCATAATTATTAAAACCTAACATATACAGTGATTAAGTGTTATACATCACTGTATTCTATATAATATTATTGTATAATTAAACACTTGAAAATTAATTTTTTTAACTATTCAAGCCACATTAAAATCCACATTGGCATATCTCATTGGACGTAATGCAGTGAGTGATTCAAGAAAACTTTCTTAGTATTCGCAGTCGTTCAGTTATAGTCCGTCTTTTTCACTTTATGTCGGGGGACATCAGAACCAGCAATAATGAACTATTAATAACTCTCTCTCTCTCTGTGTGTATGTGTGTGTCCAGCCCAAGCGGTGTCCGACTAGGCACCCCGGCACTGACCAGTCGTGGGTTCGTGGAGAAGGACATCGTCCAGGTGGTGACCTACATTCACGAAGCTGTCGAGATTGCACTCCTCACTCAGTCCAGGAACACCGGAACACTCCTCAAGGACTTCAAGGTGCGTATCGTTGAGTCTCAAAGCAAAAGGTCACTTCAGGGAAATGTTGTTGATAAAACACTTGTATAATGAAGATGGCTACTAATCTATCAATGTTATATAATTCGAAACTAAAAAAATTATTTACAAGGCCGATTCCAAAGTAACTTTGAAAAAGCGTATTTAACGTCTGATTTGGAATTACCTCTTAGTCTTTAGCTTCCGTGTTTTAATTTATAATTAATGGGGTACCATTTAGTCACTTTTGACATTCTTTAGACTATATCCTAACCCTAACAGGTAATGTCCGTATTTCAAAAGAATATTCCTTACTTTAAGTGTTTCGAAACTTTTATTGATTGAAATTGGTTAATTATAGAAGTGTATATCGATTATATTTATATTTAGAATATATTAGGTTTCATATCTTTATATTGATTTTATGGAGGCTATATGAATGATTCATGCGAAATTGAATTTTTAAATGCAGGATATTATAAATTTACTTTTATGCCACGCTTATATTATAAATGCGTGAGCAAAATTTTTTGCTCACTGTTTCTAGTGAGCAAAAAGAAATC